>JAATOF010003122.1:0-14036 GCA_013170925.1 Podosphaera leucotricha | reverse complement strand
TTTATTCTATCGTTCTATCTTCTATTTACAGACCCTCCTACGCGTTATCAACTATCGCGATTTAAAGTGGGTACCCTAATTACACCTCGGTTACAACAAAATATTCCACTGTTTCTAACATCGGCTCTCGCCTGAAAATTCATATCTTGAAATACCCAATACTCCCACATGCGCCATGGATTCGGATCGATTTCCGAAGGGGCGTGACGTGCCAATAACCAAGGTCTGCGAGACCTCCCTTTCTCGTTGCCGAGATGAGTGAAGGAAGCGCTTCCCACGCTCAGCACAGAGGCAACAGAACTGCGAGCAACTCTTGCGCGACGCTGCGCGCACCGCGATCAGCAGAAGCGATCCATGTCAAACAACCGATGCCAAATCATAGGGAAGCGATCAAGCTTCCGCTAAATCCAGCGGAGGGTCATTTGACTGGATTCGGTAGACAGAGAAGAGCTGCTACACCTTCAGTCGGAGCCAAAATGTGAGCTAGTTGCTCCAAAATTTAGTGCTTTCTGTAGTTAACGGCAGATTTAGTCACAACAAGCTGTAGAATGTTGTACTCTGCCGGTGATAGTGACAGTGACGATGACGATGACAAGCGCTGAGGATAAAGAAAATTTCTAGCAAATGCATGAGTCTGGGTAAATAGGCTTCGACATACAGTGAAATCAAGCCCATTCTTATACCTCATTTTCACGCTCGTGATCGAGAAATGGCCACTCAAATAGTTGTAAGCGAATTTCGACGGAAAACCTCGAGATAACATTTGGATTTTCCACTTCATAAAAAGGAAACCACGTGTTATATTTGAAATTAGAAGATATTGTGATTAATGAAATGAGGAAAAATATGCATGACCTGCTGCAAGCGTTCCTAGAAAAAGTTGTGAGCACTACAGAGAGCCTGAACGTCGCAACCGAAAACATCTTCAACATGGATAAGACGAGGTTGTCATTGGGTATTTGTCGAAACACCGTGGTTTTTTGCTTGATCATTTAAGAAGAAGCCTGATGTCAATAATTCGGCAATTCGCGAGTGGGAGTCAATTATTGAGGCTATTTCTGTTGCCGGTCGCAAATTGAGATGCGTCGCTCTTTTGAATAGAAAATCACTACAAACGATTTAGCTTCCTTCAAGGATTTCTGACCAGTTTTATCTGATCTCCAAGAACAAATGCACATCAAATAAAATTGGTCGGAGACGGCTACAGCTCATTGAATTGCCTGAAATCGCTCACAATCCATAACGTCCACGAAAGTTTGATTCTCAACAGCCACACCAACCATGTTAGCGCGGAATTCATATGGATAAACAAAAACAATAAACAATAAATTTTAACTCTAGTTTCAATATGCTCATTAATTACACGTCCTATAGTCCCTCAATATTTCGGGTTTCTCGGCTATCAAGTCAAGATAACGTAGCCAGATTCCGAAGCTTTCAGTTCTCGATGACGCAGCACCCATCAAAGCATCACACTTTATTATATGCTACCACAATTTTAGGAAAGAAGGCCTTTCATCACAGGTTGTTTGGAGTGGCTGGCGAGCCGCTGGTCTCTGTCCCTTCAATCCTAGCAAGATTCTCAAATCTTCTCAGGTTTCTGCAAGGCCTGTGACTCCTCTATAGAAACAGGACTCCTATTACTGATAGAAAAGTATCCAATGGCGCCAAAGAAAACACAGGATATTTTTGAAGCTAAACGAGAGATATGAGAAGACAGAAATTCTCTCTCGTAAGGGTCGAAAATCGTCCCAAAAACACGCCAAAGTGCTTTCTATCAGCTACGCAAAAGAAGCAGCACTCCAAGCCGAAATTGGTCGGCCCAAACATCTACTTAATGAAAACTAGACCTTGAGGCCTAGGGAACGTATCTAGTTAGATACTAATCAACGCTTTGCAAACATAGAGAATATAATGGGTAAAACTGGAGATTTGGGCCTGTAAGTACTGACACAGTGATAAATAGGCACTCAAAAAAATCCTAGACATTAACTCCATAGCTAATTAAAGTTCTACATATAATTTTACTGAGTTCTCCAATGTAAACAATTGTGTTGTGTAAATTTTAGTCGTGCTCTGGCAAGTATTAAATAAAGTGTCCTAGAATTGCATTTGTCTGAAAACTATATAGCCGAGCTTACTACCAGCATTCACTAAATATCTTGGGTAAAAGGGAGTCTACCAGGATCTCGAACTAAACCGTGTGGCAGTGTATTTCTGCACCATTTTCCGAAAGAGTTGGCGCATTAATTGATGATGATATAAACTCCATTTTCTCTCAAGTGATCATATTACTAGTACCTTTGCCAGAATTTTTACCCGGCCATAACCTATTTGATCAAAATTTAGCGAAGGGAAATTAAAACAAATTGTTGGATTTGCATATCAAGGTCGTAATTTGCAAGAGATCATGGAATTTTCCACTTAAATAAGCTTCCTTATTGCGGTCGCTAGGCGGTAGTTTGGAGGGATTCGTATCAAGAAGTGAGAGATTGGGGTGGTGATTGAGACGGGTCATTTGAAATTCAGAAGAGTTTGTTTCTAGATCACGTGATAATAACATGACTGAATATGGATGCGATTGGTGGACAGGGCGTCGTGCGAATTTATAGTGTATCTGCTTGTTCATACATCTGGACGTCTGGACATTGCCAAACGATCCTTGGATGCGAGCTACAAAATTAATTATAGATCTTTCGCGCATGCATGTTTCACGCACGGTAAAACAACCGCATGGCTGGCTCCAGCAGCCAAAATGGGTCGCCTGCTGAGGAGGACACCGCTATAATATCAGTAGGCGACTGCGCTAGCAGTAGCAAATCTATATAGCTAATCAGTTCTTTCTAGACAAAGGGGATTGAGGCATTCGGGAGAAAGTTCACCACAACAGCGGGCCACTTGATTGGAGACCCGATCTCAAGTTCACGGTATCAAAATGCCATGAGTGATTTGCACAAGCAGCTACGAAGACCGAATATCCAAAGAAGCGTTTTTTCATTTGCAAAAACTAGTCCAACTGATCTTGTTCGTTCCAGGCTATCGACATCAGAGATTCAATACCGGGCTTTGACATATCTTCCCGATGAATTACTCAGAAATATCCCCGAGGATGAGAACAAGTACTCCTTATTTCAGGGCTTCCAAGCTACTCTACCTGAAAGTATTACGAAAACAAAGCGTCATCAACGCAGGGCATCGAGGTCTAAATACCTTTGTGAAGAGAAATCTCCGGACAATGCCCCCCCGCTAAGCAAGTTGAAAAAAGAGAAAGACAATTTAAATCATCAATTAGAAATGATGAGTGTGCGTAAGAGTATGGCTAAGTGTGAGATCCGGGACATAGATAACAAAATTTCGAACCTTTTAAGTATGCGCAAGATTTTAGTTGAGCGACTTACAGGGCTTGAAACTGAAGAAGCTTTATTGGATCACGATAGTTAGTTTGGTCACTCTTAAGTCACTACCTGTTAATCTAATCTATCTGATAGTTCAAGATGTTCAAGATCGGTTGGAAGATGCTGAGCAATTAATGAATGATGTCCAGGCATTAGCGCTAGAGTCAAAGTTAGATGGAGAAGCAAAATCTTCAGATAATGAAGTATCTGATCCCTCATTTATGTCAGAATCAATTTATGAAAAATTACCTCCCGTGAACAGCGCCCCAAACAAAACAAAAAGGCATAAATCTTGCCACAAGAAATTAAAACAGACCTCCCATGAGCAATTTGAGCCCGGCATGACGATTCGCGAATTTCGGGCCCATCGCGATGCTATTACGACTATGGATTTTGATGCGCCCTTTGGAACTATGGTCACAGCAGCTCTAGATGACACTGTCCGAGTCTGGGATATGGATTCTGGTTGTTGTCTTGGTCTTCTGGAGGGGCATACAGCATCAGTGCGCACTCTTCAAGTCGAAGACAATATTGTAGCCACTGGATCCATGGATGCGACTATTCGGCTGTGGGACCTCAAGAAATCTCACTTTGAGCCGCACGACAACTGGATTAGTAAGAAAACAGAGCAGGATGATGATGGCAATAAAGAAGATGCGGAAGTTGAGCCACCAACCGATACCCTCCGCGACTGTCCACTCTTCACCTTAGAGGCACATATGAATGAGGTGACTGCGTTACACTTTCGGGGTGATACCCTCATTTCAGGTTCAGCTGATAAGACTCTTCGACATTGGGACCTTGAAAAAGGCCGCTGTGTACAAACTTTGGATGTTATGTGGGCAGCCGCTCAATCTTCTGCATCGATGGGGTCTATCGAGGGAACCTGGCGACAAACTAGCAAGGTAATCGATTCATCTGCTGATTTTGTTGGCGCTGTACAAGTTTTTGATGCAGCTTTAGCCTGTGGAACATCCGATGGTATGGTTAGATTATGGGATTTGAGAAGTGGGCAAGTTCATAGAAGTCTTGTTGGACACACTGGACCAGTCACTTGTCTTCAATTTGACGATGTCCATTTAGTCACTGGGAGTTTAGATCGAAGTGTTAGGGTAAATCTATTATACTTGCTGCCCAATAAGCTACCTGTACTGACTGAATTTAGATTTGGGATCTTCGAACAGGTGCGATCTTTGACGCTTATGCTTATGACTCTCCTATAAGGAGTATGATGTTCGATCACCGGAGGATAGTAGCAGCAGCAGGTGAAAATGTTGTTAAAGTGTACGATAAGATGGATGGGCGACACTGGGATTGTGGAGCTGGCGTTGGTGCTGAACAAGAAAAAAAAACCGCTGCAATTGTAGAAAGAGTTAGAATTAAGGATGGATATATGATAGAGGGACGTCAAGACGGCTTGGTGGGTATATGGACATGTTAACAAAGACGATTGATCATACATGTATCAAAATATACGAAAATATTCTCTTACCAAATTTTTACCTGACCCTAGTTTTTAAAACGTATTCAACCAACCATACGCATCTTTGTCCCGGATTTTTGGAGATCTATTTCCTACCTTGCCTAAAATTTATCGTGGCGGTGTGACGGTGTGACCGTCGTCCACTTACTACCTGATACTCATAGATTTAGGTTAAAACAGAAACAAGGAATCAATTCTTGGGTAGGTTTTATTCTACATAACAGAAGTCGATGTTTTCAAACATATCTACAGACTAAGGCAGGAAAGTTGTGAAAGATATAAGTTGGGTAGAGAAGTACTAGGTCGATGTTCACGTCATAAAGGACAAAATTGAGAGTCTACCTTTAGGGATGACTCGATAAAGAGACTTTTTGTTTAGCACTTAATCGCTGTTAGTCAATGGGTGTGATCTTAGGAAATGTCCCAGAACTCTGTATCCGAGTACATGTATTAAATAGCCGAGCTAGTCCGTTACGGGACGTTTCGAATAGTCTACAGAACAACCAGACTCAATAAACAACCAAAAATATGTACCTAGTTTCCGAATTCCATTTAACCAGAGGACTCCATTAACCAAGTTCTAATCATCTAGTTCTGTTTACCTAGTTCTGTTTTCCCACTTTCAATTGCCAAGTTCCATATATGTGTTGTGATGTGGCTCGATCAAAAACATGTCTAACTGTTAGAGTTATGCAATTCGAGTGTCTTCGAGAACGTATCATCTACCGAAATAGTAAAACTTCAGAAGAAAGCCCAATGAATCCCATTCTACTTTTGACGCCATCACAACATAGTAAGTGATGTTCTATTGAAAAACAAAGCAAACGCCTGACCTATCCACTGACACTATCATATTATATGGAGATTCAAGCAATGCAACATTAAGGATTGAGTCCAGGTGTGACCTCAACAACTGCTGCTGCTGTAGAGAAATCACAGTTGATCTTGGAGGCCTTCCACTTGTTGGCTTAGGCGAGCTTGATAATCGCGAGCCAGAATTTGGTGCTGATGGAGTTGGAAGAAGTTCGGTATTTAGTACGAGGGATGTGGTGGGATGAGCGGCCGAAAAACTTGGCTTCGAATCTTCCGGATCAAGGCCACTAACTATCATTGACTGGTCGATTCGTAGAACATCCCAAAACCTAATTTTCTTGTCTGCGCCTCCTGTAATGATGAAACCATATTTGCTTTCAGTATTATCATCATAGGTACTTGAGCCAGAGATCATAGCCCGTACTCCTCGATCAGAGTTACCGATGATACCTGCTTGAATTGTGGTGGCAAACCTTCCAAGCATACCTTCTGGTCGATCTTCGTCAACTGGCCATGGGTCATAACCCTTAAGACCTCGGGTGCCACCTGCACGATAAACTTCCCTGCATTGGGCCTTTTCAACGTCCCAAACTGTGACCTCTCCTTGACTGCTACCACCCGCAACACAGACCCATTTGCCTCGTCCTCTTGTGGGATGTAGATTCATTTGTGAGATGGCAGTTGCGCCTGGTATGCCCCATGCTTTTAATCGTACTTTGAACCTCAAATCCCATAGATCAAGGACACCATGTGATGTACCAAGTAAAATCCAGTGTCTCTTTTTGTCAACAACAAAACACGTAGTTGTACCATGATGCACGGGATTATCTAAAGTATATTGTATCTCCATCTTACGTGGATCAATTGCTAGTATTCGAGATCGATTGGTGGCAATAAATAGAGTTGAACATGTCTCTAATTTAAAGTGATAACAGAAAATACCAATTTCTCCTTTGGGGAGTTGAAATTCCCGTAGTAATCTCAATCTCTCATACTTTGTACTACCGCTGTTATTGATAGGACTAACGCGCACAATGTTGATGCTGCCATTGCTTGCACAGCTGACAAAGGAATGCGTATTCTCGATAAAGCATAAGCCAGTAATTTTTACACCGACACCATGAGTGAATGTTTGTCGAGAACGATTAGTAATATCTCTCTCAAGTCTTGCAGTATCCCAAACCTTCACACATCCATCATCACCACCTGTAAGGAAAAAGATATGATCAGGAGCAATAGCTATGTGATTGAGCGGCCCAGTATGTTCCGAAAACGTTGTTACCATCTTCCCTTCAGGTCTCCAGGGCTTATTCATGTCTTGCGCCATGAATTTGTTGTTTGTTTTTCTTCGTCTCGATGGTAAAATTATTGGCCCAAATTCCGCAGCATCGTTCAAATAATTTTCAACGTACATTGCATCTAACATTTTCAAAATATTGGGATCATTACCAGTGTAGTTATGGGCACCTTTAAATCGTACTTGATATTGATACGTCTTTTTGTGTTCTTTAATAAATGCTAACTTTGACTGTTCTGATAGATTATAATAAAGAGGACCTTCAACTTTCCCAAAAGCATTCGCAGATGTAGTCATTGCCTTAGCACAAGTTTTAGCGGAGTCTTCCCGACTCATCAGACTTATAGCACTAGCTTTGCTTCGTAGTCGACGATGTTTGTCTTTAGTATTTAAGCCAGTTTCTAAATCTAGCAATAAAGGAGTTTCTTTTCTACTATTTCTCTCGCTAGGATAAGGAGTAGTTTCTTCGGAATTTCTATGATTAGTTGTTGGGGGTGAAGGTGCTGATGTAGAGTCATTTTCGTGACTGATCCTCGTCGGAGAGCTCTCAATTTGACGCAATGCTTTTCTATCGTTATTGGTTGCGGAAAAACTTTTTCGGGGGATCGAATCATTGATTGAAATTGATGCATCGAGGAGAGCGTCGGCGATTGAGCGTGGTACTTTGTCATGATCTCCTTCTAAATCATTTTGAGAACTACGAAATATGCCTTCCATATTCGGCCGGTGTCGATCATCAAACATGACTGTATGAGGAGTAATATTAATAGTATGTAGCTTGACAATATCACTGAAGTCAAGTAGTCCAGATTCTTCATTTCGAGATTTTAAAAATGCCCGACGCCAGATATATTCTCTCATACAGAGCAATTTAAATTCATCCTCCAATTTAAGACCCATGTTACGTAACTTTAAAATCCATTGATCATCCTCCTCGTTCCTGGGTACCTTTTTTAGAGTAGAGTATGGCAAGTTATTATCAGAAAGAGCTGCGACAAGTGTATTATTTGAATCCAGTGAAAAAGTATGCATTCCATGTACATTTCTCCAGAATATCCCATTCTCTGATTTAGAAGCCCATACAATGGAAAGATCCAAAAGAGGCCGTGATAAAGGCTTTTTCAAATTATCCAGTAATCCTAGCTCAGAAAAGTCTTTTGTCCATGTCTTCAAATATGACTTGATTAGTGGCAGGACAATGCAATGGTTATCTGCGATTGACATGAATCGAGTTGACGAAGAGATAAACATTGCGGCAGCCTCCCGAATCCAAATATTTGGATGCATGGAAAAGCGAATAACCATATCAATGAGCTTCCATAGTGTAGGACGCTGGAAAAGGCCGAGATCTGCCATATTTGCTAATGATTGGAGTACACTTTTAATCACAAATTCTTCAGAGTCAGTCAATGCTTGAATCATTAATGGGAGAATGAATTCCTCTAGACTGTTACCACCTAAAAATGTAGCTACGCCGACGATTGTCTCGAAAAATGCGCATTTGAGCATCCAATTTCGATCATTAAGATACGTATTTAGATGGCTTAAGATAATATCGTTTGATTCTTCCACTCCAAAGAACATACAGAGCTCGGGAACTGAGCCAAGAAACGCCCTTTTGACCGCGGAATCGCTATCTGTCATAAGAATTTTTGTGTGATGCGCAAATATTTCAATTAGTTCAACCCGAGAATCATCATATATCCCCTCAAACGAGGATTCGGCACTTTTGCAATCTTCACTTTCTGGATCTGCAATAAGCAATGAACCATCTACTTGTAACGTCGAGACTATTTCAAGGAATCTAGAGGCAGAGCCTGCAAGGCTACCAAGACATGCTGCGTATGTTGCTCTAACAAATGGCTCAGACTCGGCTGAGGGACCAAGGAAGAATTGCATTCGAGGCAGGATGTATTCAAGGAATACGTTAGCATTCACTGGAGATACAACAGTAACCATAGCCAATAGTTGAGTTATTGTTCGTATTGCTGCCACTCTGACAATAGCAGCCTTATCACTGAGTAAAGCAACCAAATATGGAAGAATTCTGTCTAGTTTTGCTTCATCTTTCAATCGCTCAGAAAAAGCGAGGAGAAGGTCACAAGCTCTTAGTTTAGCTGTAGCTCGAGCAGTATTTCTAATCGATGAGACAACCAATGACAGAAATATCAATGTACCGTCATCCGCTGATCTTTTTCCCAAAGCTGAAACAGGGTGTTCATTATTTGGGATATCAAGATTTACGGGAATTAATTCCAAGCCTGAAGTTGTGCTAGAGCTATTCTTAACTTTATGTTCTTCATTTTCGTAGCCCAAAAAGAATGAAATCTTGTCAAAATCAAAATAGACTCGATCTATTCTATCATCACTTTCGGCCAGATGAGTTGAAGCTCCCATATCGAGCCTTCGTCCGGAAATTGGATCTGTAATCATTCCCATGTACTGTTGCAAAAAGCTGTAGAAGTAGTCCGGGAAAACTTTTTTTCTCCACATATTCAAGTACTCTTCTGCAGTATACCTTGTTGCAGGATCAACCTGAATCATTGAAGCGATCATATCTAGAACATTAGAATCCGAAATACGACTTAAATGCGAGACCACTGGTTCATATTCTCCTTTCCTGTATTTGTAAAGCTGGCTGAGGTTGAATACCGGCACTTCTAAGAACAACTCAGCTATCACACACCCCGCACTAAAGATATCCATTGCCCCAGTGATCTGCGCTTCTCTATTTGGAGGCTCTCCAGCGGCACGGAATCTCTCTGGGGCTAGATAACAAGTCCGACGTCCACCAGTATCAAAAAAGTATGAAAAATCTGCTGGATTATCTTCTGGTAAAGTTGTAGGTTTGAATGAAGATGAAAAATCGGCTAAATACAGCCAATTCCACGATGTAACCAATACATTTTCCGTCTTGATATCTCCATGGAAAACATTCCGAGCATGACAGTCACGTATGCCACAAAGGAGCTGAAACGCTAGCCATTTTTTTTCGATATCTTCTAAGAAGGGTCTCGTGCTTAGACGGTCATAAAGTGAGCTGTACAGGTATTGACGAACTAGAAACCCATTTGTATCAGTCTCTACGGCTCGCAAGCAAGGAAGAGCATTAGGCACATCAGCCAGCGCCTTCTGTTCCGCTTAAAAAATGTAAGGTCAGTTACTTTCTCATAATATTCGGTAGATAATCGTGTACCTATTATTTTGCGCTTATACGGTTCAAGTTTCATTGTCCATGGTTTAACCACCACCTTAACAAGGACGACTCCCTCATGATGCCGCGCACGAATACTTTTCATGAATTGCGCAGTTCCCATGGATTTTTCATACACTAAATCTGCTAACTCTGGTACATCAATACCTGCAGTGCCGGGCGAGAGAGTTGTGAGCGAAAAGCCCTGTCCCATGGTTGGGATGGTGGCTAGCACCGTTATATGTGGATTTTTCTGAGAAGTCTCGAGATATAGGTTTTTTTTCTGATATATGTGATAGCTACGAAGATGTTTTGTGTGAGGTCTAGGTATTGTCAGATCAATGTCAGAGTTGCTGATGCTAATGAAGCACTTTCTCTGAATGATCCACTCACTGTTTATCAACCTGATAATTCCCTTGTCTACTAGATCACGGAATGATTATTTCACAAGTTCTGAATAATCTAATACAACTTTGATTTACTTGACTTCTGACAGCTAAGAAAGACTATCCTCATTACTAGCATGACGGACTTGGACTAAATATACTAATCTTCAGCCTTGCGCGCCAACAAGCCCCTTGCCTATTAACATTAATTTAAATTTGAAGGCAAGAACTAACTGTGATGTACGAGAAGCTCAGTTTGATATTTACTTCTCTCTGATTTTGATTTAGATGAACGTTGTAAAAAGAAATACTACATAAAGACGCAGCCTTACGGAGACCTCCAAGCGAAAACTGGCGCCGCCGTATGCTACGGTACGCTAATTAGCCCACTAAACTAGTTCCAGATTTGCTTGAAGGGACGTGATGCTATATATTTCAGTCATAGGTTAGTTTTTCTTTCCAGAAAAAGACACTTATTTATTGTAGTGATGAAAATTTCTAAATGTACTACATAGTCATACATCGAAACGACGTACTGCGCATTTTCGAAAACCTAAGGCCTGAGCCTAAGCCTAGATAGGAATTGTTAATGGCTAGTGGGATACACAATTTTCAACCTTCATCACATCTTGTTGGTCTGGCAGAACCCATTCATCTACCAATACATGTAACTCACAGAAAACGGAATATATTTTTTTCAAGTTTTATATTTGATCTTAATTATAACTTTTTTCATTCAAATTTTAAAGGACGTTTGATGGGTCGCCCACAGCCATTGCGAGATGATCCGGCGTTATGGTTTGGCTCGAACAGCGACCGCTGCTGAACTTAGGACTTCCAGACGACAGGCTCAGTAAGCGATATTACGATAATTATATTTTATCTAAAGTTAGATGGCCTAATTTGATGTTCTGGAGATCTTTTCTTTGGGTACAAAAATGACCTTTTTTTGATTTGGCGTAAAGACTGGGGAATGTTTAATTCAGAAACAGCGAAAGAACTTTGCCACTTCTCCGTCACTAGACGCAGGTATATACCTTTCTCAGGTTCACACAACATAATGCCCGCTTTCACGCCTTAAGAACTACAACTACAATTCGCCAAGTGAATCTTCATTCTTTCATCTGGCTCCCTTTCTTTCCTGACCTAAGTCCTACAGAGTAGTTATGGAACACTAGAAAAAACTAACTACATATACCTCAATATATGTACGCTTATCCTCCCCTTCCTGATAACGACAATTGACTTAATTCTCAAAAGTCTGTAGCATAATAATACTTCCCATCTCATTGAAACATTTACAATATGAATTTTTGGCTTTGATAAGATGAAATTACAGTTAAACTTGTTCTATGTTTGGGTAATAATGCTTTTGGCTACGAAAAAATGAAGTATCGCGCAAAGCAATACTAAACCTTGCTAGGCAGCAAGCCTTGAAATTCTTCCACTGTTTCCTTGAGGCGCCAACTGAAGAAAAATATATGAGGGCCCATCTAGAGCTTGAGAGATAAGCAGAACGCTCTGAAGATGGCGCGTGGAAAGACTTTGTCACATATCTTGACAGTTAGTGGCTTACTAGGCACAAGAAGCTATGCATCGCAGCCTGGACAAATAAAGTACGCCACTATGCGATGAGCACGACCTCACCAGACCAATCGGTACGCGTAGGTTAGAAAAGATAGTTGTAGACCGGACGCTCTGATATTCTAACATTTCTCAAAAAGGTTGGGTCGCTTTATGATCACCATTCTCGAAGATATCAAGCAGAATTTACAGCTGGCGCTGACTACAGATTTTATTGCAAGATAGATCACGTTTTGAAATCCCCCTCGCCATATCTTATTCGTCAGCAAAAAGAAAAATGACAGGCTGAGATATGACGACGTATAGTCTAGAGAAATTATGTGGTACCCACATGCACCGGAGTCTAAAACTAAACAATTGGACTTCCATACAGTCATCAGCTTGAGAAATACCTGACTGGCATCGGAAGTGATATCCCTACAGTTCACAAAGAGCTGTTTTATGTTTGGCTCCTTATTCCTCAACTGATTTGCATTATAAAAGAAGCTAGTACTTTGATCACTTACATTATCACCCTCCCCGTGCTGTTGGACAAAGTCGCGGAATGCATCTATCAAAACGAGATTTTCTCGCGGTTCCCAGGTTGTTTCTTTATAGTCTGTCCATTTGACATAAAGTAGCCTTTGACCGTTGAATTTATCAGCTCTAAGAATTTTTTCAACGGCATAAAGAGGATGTTTTCGCCAAGTAATTGCGGAGGCTGGCTATCGTCTGTAATTTGAGAAGGTAGGGGGTCATCAGGATCTCGACGGAGGAGGTCCACGAAAAATCTCGAGTGAATACCGCTAAGAAAATCGAGTTCATAAACATTTGGAGCAATAACTCTTGTTACCTTACTTAATATTTTTGGAAGAGAATTACTTTTTGAGTTGTGGAGTTGTAACGTATTTTAAGTTCAGCCAGAATTTTTCCCCAACTTTTAATTTCTCCGCAACTTTTAATTTCTCGGCTGGTTTTCTTCTTTTCTTGGCGTTGTGTTCTATAATTTGCTGTGCAGTTTTTTTTTTTTTACATCATTTATTGTGTATGCAGCCTTAAGGCTATGACACTAATGACGACGGAAATCGTATGTTTCATGGAATGACTCAGTTTGACCTTGGAATAGTCATACCCAGATTTCATTTGCAGATACTACTCGAAGTTAACGCCTTGCGACATGTAACCTCTTCCATGAACATCCACTAGAGGGAAAATCGGGAAAAATCTCTAGTTATCTGGGTATGCCTTCGTCACTCTACGAATACAGGGACACCACGAGAAATTTGGCTTGTAGGTCTTGCTGGAATCGAACCAGCTTTCTCCAGTCTTGAGTGGGGCATTGTGTACATACTCCGTGGGTCAATTGCCCGAGTAGTCAAAAATTACCTGATAGCATAGATTTTTGCTAATACAGCAACCAGCCTACTTGTATATATACCTGCCCGCTAATGATACAAGTATTTATTCTAATAGTGATGCTTCTCAAATGTCCAGTGCAGATCTGATTAGTCCTAGGAAAAGAACACCTGCTCGCCCAAAATGGGCAGGAATATACCAAAAATGGACAGAAAGCACTGGAAAAGTGTTACATAGTCGGAAGAGAAGAAGATAAATCGTTTTAGGAACACGATAGACCACATCAAATTTGGATGGGGAAGTAGAAAACTAGGCTAGAGCTCCAAAGCTACCAAGGCCCCTAAAGTCAACGAAAGAAACGTTATGATTTAGAGATGAATGATCAAAAAAGGTGTTGGTAAAACAAAGACAATAAAGAGAAGAATGGATAGTCATCAGTATATCAAATTCCAGAAATATTTTTGCCCTTGATCCCGGGAAAATACGGCATGCAGAAGCAAAACATCATCCTTCAGCAGGACTATAATCTCAAGTACACCCACCTCCCAAC
>JAATOF010003121.1:0-14019 GCA_013170925.1 Podosphaera leucotricha | reverse complement strand
GATCAACTTCAAGTACGCCGACGCGCTGACGTCAGCCGACCAGATCGTCCTGTTCAAGATGGCCGCGGCGGAAATCGCGCATGAACTCGGTGCGATCTGCTCTTTCATGCCCAAGCCCAAGAGCTCCACCACCGGAAACAGTATGCACATCCATTGCTCCATCGCCGACGCGAGCGGACGCAATCTTTTTCATGACGCCTCCGACAGGCGCGGCATGGGGCTCTCCCAGCTAGCCTATCACTTTCTCGCCGGCGTGCTAGCGCACGCCGCTCCGCTGACAGCGTTACTCGCGCCGAGCGTCAATTCCTACAAGCGCCTCGTGGTCGGCCGCACGTCATCGGGCACAACATGGGCACCGGTATTTGTCGCCTACGGCGACAACAACCGCACCGCCATGGTGCGAATCCCATATGGGCGGGTCGAGGTTCGTACCGGCGACTCTGGCATGAACCCTTATCTCGCCCAAGCCGCGCTCATTGCAGCCGGCCTAGATGGCATCGATCGCAAGCTCGATCCCGGTGAACCGCACAATATCAATTTCTATGCCCTCACGCCCCAAGACATCGCCAGCAAGAACATCAAAACCCTTCCCCAGTCACTCCACGAGGCAACCGAAGCGCTCTCGCAGAGCGAACTCCTACGCAACGCACTTGGTGCGGACTTCGTCGACGAGTTCGTGACGCTGAAGCGCGAGGAATGGATCGACTATCACCGCCATGTCTCCGATTGGGAGGTCAAGCGGTACCTGAATTTCTTCTGAACCACCCCCGCATTGAAGGAGACGCTTAGATGTGTGGCATAGCCGGTCTTTTCATCAAAGACCCCAAACTCGAGCCAGAGCTCGGTTTACTGCTCGCGAAAATGACATCGACATTGTGCAGCCGTGGACCTGACTCTGCAGGCTTTGCGATCTACACGCGCAATACCAGCGACCGTGAAAAAATTACCATCTCCAGTCCGTCTCCCGACTATGACGTGGCCGCCGTGGGCGAAGAACTCGTCGTCGTTCTTGGCAACGGAGCGACGAGCGCCGTGCGCCACTCGCACGCGATCATCAATGTTGCCGCGGGCGACGTTCAAAAGGCCGAGCAGTGGCTCGCCTCCAACTATCCGGCCGTCGCCATCATGAGCGAAGGAAAATCCCTCGAGATCTACAAGGAGGTCGGCTATCCGGACGATGTGGCTAAGTCATTCAGGATCGCGGACGTTGCCGGGACGCACGGTATATCCCACACGCGCATGGCGACGGAGTCTGCCGTCACCACCAACGGCGCTCATCCGTTCTCGACCGGCCCGGATCAGTGCCTCGTGCACAACGGTTCGCTCTCGAACCATGCCTCCCTGCGCCGCGAGCTCCGCCGCGAGGGCATTAAGATCCAAACCGAAAACGATACTGAGGTCGCCGCGGCTTATCTCACAAGGCAGATGCGCGACGGTCAGACACTCGGGGAGGCCCTGAAATCGAGCCTCGACGATCTCGATGGCTTCTTTACGTTCGTCGTCGGCACCGAGCGCGGCTTCGGCGTGCTGCGCGATCCCATCGCCTGCAAGCCCGCCGTCATGGCTGAAACCGACCGCTACGTGGCGTTTGCCTCGGAGTACAAGAGCCTCACATGTCTGCCCGACATCGCCAAGGCGAAAGTCTGGGAGCCCAAACCCGCCACCGTTTACTTCTGGGAGCATGCCTGATGTCGGTCGTCGATCTTTCCAAATCAGTCGATCTCTCCAAATCGTCGGTGCGGGCGCTCAACGAGGCCTTGCACGCCTTGAGGGAGGACACCAACGAAACTCTCTGGACCGTCCTCAATCCCGACGGCGAGCATTCGATCGCCGCGGGCGTCGATGCGGACATTTCGATCAATGTGCACGGCAGCGTTGGCTATTTCTGCGGCGGCATGAACAAGCGCGCCAACATCATCATCGAAGGCAGCGCAGGCCAAGGTGTTGGCGAGAACATGATGTCGGGCCGAATCCACGTCCAAGGCGACGCGAGCCAAAGCGCAGGCGCAACAGGTCGCGGCGGGCTCCTGATCGTCGATGGTAACGCCTCGGCACGCTGCGGCATCTCAATGAAGGGCATCGATATCATTGTTAAGGGCGACGTCGGACATCTCTCCGCCTTCATGGGGCAGAACGGACGCTTGGTCGTGTTTGGGGAGGCGGGCGATGCGCTGGGGGATTCGATCTATGAGGCGCACCTTTTCGTGCGTGGCTCCGTTGCCGGCCTCGGCGCCGATTGTATCGAGAAGCCAATGCGCGACGAGCACAAGGCCGAGCTCATTAAGCTCCTGGCAGCCGCCGGCGAGGAGCACAAGATCGATGTCAGCGAGTTCCGCCGCTATGGATCGTCCCGCCAACTCTACAACTTCAACATCGACAACGCCGGAGCCTACTAATGACCAGCCATGAACGGCACTGGGTGCCGACCACACCGCGAAAGTCCGCAACATTCGACGACTACACGCTGTCGGAGATCCGGCGCGCCTCGCTCACCGGCATCTACGATATCCGCGGCGGCGGGTCTAAGCGCCGGATGCCGCACTTCGACGACCTCGTACTCCTCGGCGCGTCGATGTCGCGCTATCCGCTCGAGGGCTATCGCGAAAAGTGCGGGACGGACGTCACGCTCGGGACCCGGTTCGCCAAGAAGCCCATTCAGCTCAAAATTCCGATCACCATCGCAGGCATGAGCTTCGGTTCGCTTTCGGCGAACGCTAAGGAGGCGCTGGGACGCGGCGCATCTCTCGCCGGAACCTCCACTACAACCGGCGATGGCGGTATGACGCCCGAGGAGCGTGGCCAATCAAAGACGCTCGTGTATCAATACCTGCCCTCGCGCTATGGCATGAACCCGGATGACCTCAGACGGGCGGACGCGATCGAGATTGTTGTCGGCCAGGGTGCAAAGCCCGGCGGTGGCGGAATGCTGCTTGGCCAGAAGATCTCCGATCGCGTTGCCGAGATGCGCCAGCTTCCCAAGGGGATCGACCAGCGGTCGGCGTGCCGCCACCCCGACTGGACCGGCGCCGATGACCTCGAGATCAAGATCAACGAGTTGCGCGAGATTACAGACTGGCAGAAGCCGATATATCTCAAGGTCGGCGCCAGCCGGCCGTATTTCGATGTTGCGCTCGCCGTCAAGTCCGGCGCCGATGTGATCGTTTTGGACGGCATGCAGGGCGGCACCGCCGCCACGCAGGAAGTGTTCATCGAACACGTCGGCATTCCGCTTCTATCTGCCATCCGCCCGGCCGTGCAGGCGCTTCAGGATCTCGGTATGCACCGCAGGGTGCAACTCATCGTCTCCGGCGGCATCCGCAATGGCGCCGACGTCGCAAAGGCGCTGGCTCTCGGAGCGGATGCTGTGGCGATCGGGACGGCCGCGCTAATCGCCTTGGGCGACAACGACCCCAAGTGGGAGGCGGAGTATACGAAACTCGGTTCGGCCGCGGGGGCGTACGACGACTGGCACGAGGGCCGGGATCCTGCTGGCATCACGACTCAGACAGCAGAGCTCGCTGCCCGTCTGGATCCGGTCACCGCCGGTCGTCGTCTCGCGAATTACCTCAAGGTCCTGACTCTTGAGGCGCAGACGCTCGCCCGCGCGTGCGGCAAGAATCACCTCCACAATCTCGAGCCAGAGGACCTTGCTGCCCTCACTATCGAGGCGGCGGCCATGGCGCGAATTCCTCTCGCTGGTACAAATTGGATTCCCGGCGGCGTCTAACACAGCCAAGCGTCTTCCCCCAGCCTGCCGGGAGTGAAAGCTCCCGGCCTTTTTTTTACTCAGCGCGAAGGCCACGAAAGCTTACTCACTATACATAATGATTGAAAGGAACTTGGCTCGCTCGTCGAGCAATCGCTCGGGGCCATGCACGACATCGCCGGAGAATGTAAAAGCATCCCCCGGCTCTAGCAGATAAGTCAGATCGCCAAAGCGGTATTTAACACGACCCTGCAGCATGAAGATAAACTCGGTGCCGGGATGTGAGAAACGCGGGTAGGACTGGCTCTTCTTGTCCATTTCAATGTAGAAGGGATCGAACAGCTTCTTGGGTCCCTTGTCGTAGGAGAGCAGCTTGTAGGTGTAGCCGTATTTGGTACCGACGCGGACCACTTCCATCTGCTCGCTCCGCTTGACGAGCTGTGCCGCGCCTTTCTTTTGGTCGGTCCGCTTGAACAAGTCCGAGAGATCGATCCCGAGCGCGTGGCAGAGGCGTTCAAGGGCGTCGAGGCTTGCCGTCGCCATGCCGTTCTCAATTCGGCTCAACATAGCACTCGAAATATGTGATCCCGCGCTCACGTCCGCCAAGGTAAGATTGGCTTCTAGCCGGAGCTGTTTCAAAACCTCGCCGATTCGCTTTTCCAGCGGAACGTTGGCCTCGTCGGGCGGCCTTTGATCCTGTGAAGCTTGAGTGGCCAGATGACGGTGGCGACGCGGCGGCGCACGCCGCAGTCTTGCTTTTACCATGGGGGCTGCACTCACCAGACTAAAGATGGATTGACAGGCTCAATGCCATCTTGGCCCGACTTTTTCCTGCTATGCAAGCAAGCGTTTTCCGGTGCCGGCATATACCGGAAATGGAAATTATTTGCACATAGCGCAATGCAATTATATTGCATGATTTGCAACTCTGCGGCAGAGTGCCCCGTAAAGACGCGATAAAAAACCTCCTCTCCGAGATGGGTCCTAGGGAGCGTTTTCATGCAGAACGTGGCCATTACGGATCGAGCCGCGATCGAACAGAAATGGCAGGGAGAGAGTGTGGTCAGCACGCTTGGCTATCGCGACAAGGCGATGTGCGAATTATGTGTCGGGGTTCTGACCGGTCCGAATCTTCGACATGAATTCGCACCCTACGCCGATCACATCATCGATAGCGTATGCTACCTATCCGACATTCTCAACAGCCCCCTGGACGATGACAAGGCGCCTCTCAATGTGGAGTGAGCGGCCTCCCTGTCAGCACTGGCGCTAGTAGCGCCCTTCATTGTTGGCTTTCAGTCATGTGCAAGAAAAGGGAGCACGCGTTGGCGAGACAGTCAAAGACTGTCGAAATGAAAATCGGCTTTGGCAAGCTATCGAATTGCCTTTGCTCGCTGATAGATGTGCTCGCAACGGAAACTTTCTACCCGAGGCTCGGCGAGTGCCTCGGGCATTTCCTCGGAACGCCGCATCACTTCGTCTGTCGCCACAGCCCTCGCGGCGAGCCTCAGATCATCATCAACCGATCGCTGACCGAAAGCCTACTCGTCGACTATCGCCTGCGCGATGCGGAAATGCTGCGGTCGCGAGGACAACCTGTCAGCCCCATCTTGACCTATGCCGAACTAAGGCGCGTCGGCCATGACATCCCTCCTTTCGTTGGGCGCAACACCCCACTCGATGAATTGGTGATGATGTTTGAAGTCATCGGCGACAGCTGGATCGCGGTGGGTCTAAGCCGAAGCGATCGATGCTTCACCTTGGCTGAGATCGCCACCGCGCGCGCTCTCCATCCCCTGCTCTCCGGAATCCACGCAAGACATGTCGAGTCGTCGCTGCTCTCAGCACACAGTGAGCTCAGCGAACTGATCTCCCCGGTTCATGCGATTTTCGATGATGAGCAGCGCCCATTGCTCAAAAGTGCTTCTTGGAGCCATCGTATCAATCAAGCGATGGAGTACCTCCTCAAAGACCACATTGCCGCTCAACGCAGCGGCAGCTTCGCCATAGTCCCAACGATGATCGCGCACTGGCGTCCCTTCACGTCCTCTCCGCATCTTGTCCCAAACGGGAGCATCGTCGCCCTCGAGGAGAAGCCTCCCAACTATGTTGGGCCTGGCAGCGAAGACTGGATGGCCAAGTTTTCTCAGCTCTACGGGTTAACTGCCAGGGAGAGCCAGATCGTTTTCCATCTTCTGCAAGGTCAAACATCGCAAAAGATCGCCGAGACGCTGAGGGTCTCTGTTGGAACCGTTCGGAACCATAAACATCGCCTCTATAGCAAACTGGACATTACGACAGAGCGGGAGTTGTTCGTTTGCATGTTCGAACTAATTGCTGTGAGTGATAGGTCCGTGGTTCGGCGGGCCGACAGAAATTGAAATCGGTTCTAAACGACAGTTTAGTCGTCGATTGATGACAGCTTGCACCATTCAATGGTGATAGACGACACCATTGCCGCCTCTCTCTCATCTTATACCGTCACTTATTGAAAGTACGTCTAGAGTCGGAAAAAACGGATGGGACCGGGAGGGGGTTTTATGGAATTGTCATCACGAATGATGGGGCGGGTCGCTGCAGCTCTTTCGCTTCTTGCATCGACCACCGCCATAGCGGAGGAAAGTTCAAAGTTTGGTTATTCCCTGTCACTATCCGCGACCAGCGACTATATGTTTCGCGGCATTTCTTACAATAACGAGGACCCCGCCTTTCAACCGTACCTAGAATTCACATACGGCATCGCTTATTTCGCGCTCGGCGGCACCAATATCGCGGCCCCATATGGACCCTTTGAATTCGACCTTTATGCCGGTATTCGTCCCACCACAGGTCCAGTCAATTGGGACTTCGCGGTGCTCTATTACCAGTACCCCGGCGCCAAGCTGGCCGAAAAATTCGATTACGTGGAATTCAAAGGAGCGGCTAGCATCTCGCCTGTTCAAAACCTGACGACGAGCCTGACGACGTATTACACGCCGGATCAAGACATAGCTTACGTCGAATCGTTCACGCTTGAGGGTAATGCAGCCTACACGTTGCCGAAGATGCTCATGTTCACGCCAACAGTCAGCGGATTGATAGGGTACACTCACTCTCCGGAGGAAAATGCCTTCTTCTTCGGCGAGAACGAGTACACGTACTGGAACGCCGGAGTGAAGTTGGAAGTCGAAAAGTTTTGGATGGATTTCAGGTACTGGGATACAAACATCCCGACGAACTCGTTTAACGGAGGCGGCTTGAGCCTGGTCGATGCTCGCTTCGTATTCTCAGCGGGGGTCACCTTGCCGTAGGCTTCGTGGCGCGATTGAGGGCGACGCGGCGGTTCTGAGCAAATTGCTCAGCGCCGCCGTGTCATTCTGCGGCCTAGATGACCGCTGCCTCTGAAGCATTGATTTGACCCCCGCGCTTTAGTCCAGACGGCGCTCGAATCCGGCCCTTAGAGAGGAGCTGGAAGATGAAGCACAAGCGGTTTTCAGGGCAACAGATCATCGCCATCTTGCCTGAGCACGATGCTGGCGTTGCGACGGCGGATCTGTGCCGCAAGCACGGCATGTCGAGCGCGAGCCTCTACGCCTGGAAGGCGAAGATCGGGGGCATGGACGTCTCCGACGCCAAGCTGGCCTGCCCCTCTTGACGGTGCCAGTTTATAAGTTAGATCAGACGCTCAAATGTCCCGAAAAACCTGACGACGGACAGGCGGCGATGATCATACTTGGTATTGTGTCGACGTCGCGATCCTGTTCGAGAAGGCTGAGAAGAACGACATTTGACTGCAGCATTCCCTCATGGAGCCGACTTGGTCGGTGCTCCGACTACGGCAGCGCCTAAGGGCTGCAGCGGCGCAGACACGAGGGGGGTTGCCAGAAAAATGTCGGCTTCGGGTCATTGACGTCTGGTCGTCGACGCAATTGGATGTCCGCACTTTACATGAATGTGTTGCAAAACGCTCCTGTCCTGGAGCGTGCAGCTCAGCCCTGATTTTTGAGCGACCTTTCTGATCCGCCCTCGTTTCTGAGCGGCGGCTCGAACGCATCGACACCCACGCCTGACGCTACCTGACGCCTACGCTGCAGACGCACCTGCGGCACGCGGCGGAGATCGGCAGAGGAGCTTCGCCAACCGCATCAGATTTTGTGCCGTCGCCGTGAGCAGAACCTCATCCTTGGCACCCGCCAGACCACGCAAGCGCAGCCGATCAAGCCTGTGGATGCGCTTCATGTGGGCAAACCGCATCTCGACCTTCTTGCGCTCCCGGCGCGAGACCTCGAAGGCTTCGGTGTTGACCAGCGCGCGCACCTGATCGCGCACGTCCTCGTCGATGTCGCGTGAGACCTTGCGGGCGACCGCCGTTGTGCATTGAGACTTGAGCGCGCAGATGGAGCAATCGTTCTTGCTCGCACGGTAGGGAAGAATGCGCCCCTGATCGACGATGCCTGAATGCGTGAGCTCGGCGCCGGCCGGACAGATGTAGACGTTCCGGCCGCGATCAAAGACGAAGTCCTCCTTCGTAAACCGGTCCCCGGTCTGCTTAGACTTATCCCAGACGGGAACGTGCGGTGCGATGCCTCTGTCCCAGAGCCACTTCAGAAGCTTTGCCGCGCCATAGGCGGTATCGCCGGCGAGCCGTCGCGGCGTCAGACCGAACCGACGCTCGACGCGCTCGATCATAGTCTCGGTAACGGCAATCTCATCTGAGCGGTTGGCGCGCGTTCCCTCGGCGTCGACAATGATGCCGAGCTTGTTGTCGATGAGATAGTTCGCGTCGTAGGCGAAGAACGGGTCCACGCTTTTGCGTGCGACCCACGCCGCCTGCGGATCGGTGAGCGACACTTCCTTCGGTGGCTTGGCTCTGCCGCCATCGCTCGAGCCGCCGCCATCTCCGCCATCGGCCTCATCATCGCGGCGTGCAGCATCGAGGGCCGCCAGATACGCGCGAACAGCGCGTGAAGCCTCTTCCGGTGCCGGCCAGGTGATCGGCTGATCTCCGGGAAGCCGCTTATGCTTGTCGACGTCCGCCTTGATGAGGCTGGCGTCGATCGAGAACGCCTCGCCGCCGACGAGGCCCGCCACGATGCAGATCGTCACCACCCGCTCGAACACGCGGCGCAGGGCGTCGCTCTCGCGGAAGCGTTCATGCCTGGCACGTGAGAACGTAGAATGATCGGGCACCTTGTCTTCGATGCCGATCCGGCAATACCAGCGGTAGGCGAGGTTCACCTGGACTTCGCGGCAGATCATGCGCTCCGACCGAATGGCGAACACGTAGCCGACGATGAGCATCCGGATCATAAGCTCGGGATCGATCGATGGCCGGCCCGTGTGCGAGTAGTAGGGCGCCAGCTCCTTGTGCACCCAGCCGAGGTCGAGCACGGCATCGATCTTGCGCGCTAGGTGGTATGGCGGCACCACGTCGTCGAGATTGAACGCGTAGAAGAGCTGGCCCTGCCCGGACTTGCTGTGCCCCATCATGGCTCGCCCCCGCCGCTGACCGTCCGAATGCAACGGAATCACGGTTCGCCGACGATCTCAATGGGTGTTCTGCAACACATTCTACATGAAAGCGGGCGTAGTTCAGCGGATAGCCTTAGATGAATCTCAAGCCGCGTTTGCGCTTCTTCTCCGGCGCGGTCTCTTCAACCTTCGGCGCTTCCATGTGCTGCTCAACAGCGAGCTCCTGCACGTCCTTCAGCTCCCGGTCGATGCGCTTCTGGTTACGATTGACCATCGTCACCAGAAAATCCCGTAGTACCTCGTCCCGCTCCACGCTGCCCAAATGCTTCAGCTTGTCGGCGGCCTCAGGTTCAAGCTTGTCCAGCGCCGCTTCCAGCTCTTTCTCCGCAGCCTTAGCGTCAAGATTGGGCTCGTCCGTCAGCTCCTGCGTACGCGCGAAAGCAAGCAACGCCCCTTCGATATCGGAAAGCGCCACCTTCCTGTTGCGCGCCAATACCGCAAGCTTCTGACGGTTCCACATCTTCCCGGTTTCCTGAGATGGCGGGAAGAAAAGGGCTGGTCATGACAACCACGCCCTTTTCCCCTCCTCGTCACCCTTGGAGCAGGGCAACGGTCAAAGCTTCGCCAATCTTCAATGGCTGCACAAGTGCCCACGCGCAATCATCGCCGTTATCCACGCCTCTTGAAAAACTTGCTGCAGATTCCATACCTCCTGCATGAACTCCACATGCGACCTCAGCAAAATCCCCTCCAGCCACATGCTGGCTTGCGGCGCCAAGCTGGTCGCCATGCTCATCCAATCGCTCGAAGAGGAAGACCCTTTCAGCTGCTTGCTGTCCATCCAGGGAAGCATCGAGGTGTTCGCCGCCCAGGCCGCAACCCCGATCGAAATGGCCATCGCCCAATCCATGCGCTCTATGAGTGAGGAAATGATGCGGCGGAACCCCAACCCGCGTCACCCGCAAGGAAACACCGCGCACCGCTTCATCGAAGAAACCCAGCGCCCGCGTCTTCGCTTCCAACGCGCACGAAAGTCCTGACTGCTTTGCTGTCGAGCAGCTAACGCACCCAGCTCGTACACAACTGCCCTATCCGTGTGCAGTGGCGTTGACCCGCTGTTTCACGCGCGTCAGCCTCTCGATAACCCCACTTGCAAAACAAAAAAGAAGAGTCCGGGAGGCCTGCAACAAAGAAAGCATACAGTCATGCAAAAACCCGAACCGACCTTCTCGGTCAACCTCAACCCCAACCCCGGTACCACCCGCTATGGGAAGCGCCGCCCGAACGGTAAGGGGTGGATCGCCAAACCCGGCCAACCCGACCGCAAGTTTAACGTGTCCGTGTGGGCCTCCACCTTCGTGAACAAGGATGGAGTCGAGCTCCTCGCTTATAACGGCAATGTCGAAGCTTACGCCCGCACCGACCGCGGCGTCGACAAACAACGCGCAGGCGCCAACGCCGGCACCGGCCCTACGGTTGAAGTGAACGGCATGGAAGTCCAGGATGGCCGCGTCGTCTTCTTCGAAGCGGTGCACTCAGAAGGCAATATCGCCGAGAACGGTAAGCGGCGTGCCGACTTCTATGGATACTGGAACGACAAGGGGACCATCGTCGATCTCGGAGGCTGGGCCAACGATTTCGAAGACGGCCGCACGTCCGTTGTTGGTGGCACCCAGCCCCATTATGAGAAGCCGTTGGACATGGAAGCCTCCCCTGAGGACATTGCTTCCATGCACAGCGTCGCCGAACCTGCCGAGGAACAGATCCTCGGTCACGACAGCGAAAACCCTGCACCGGCAGAAGAGACGTCTTCCCGCCGACGTGGGTCACGTCGTGGTGATGCGCAGTATACCGCCAGCATCCCTGACGAGGAACAAAGCCGCTAAACGCGCGAATCATCCTCAAAGGCCCCGTTAGGGGCCTTTTGGTTGTCAGCCCTCTGGAGTCACCACCAACAGGTGTTCATCAATGCCGGGACCTGGTGTCCATTTGTAATCAAACCGATATCCCTCGGCCTTGAAGGTTTTGGCTTCCTTCCCCCAATAAGCATATAGCACATCCTCCTCCAGTGCAGGCGCATAGCGTTTCATCACGACGCGCGCCATGCGCGATGCGTCCCGTTGGTCAGCTCCCGCGTCGGGCGTGTGCGCCTTCCATTCGTTCCACATCATCTTGACGTTGAGCACCTTGCCGGGCTGCTTGGGATCTTCGTTGATGAACAGCTTCGCGGTTTCCTCGCGGCCGTTTACGCACCAGTACAAGCGGGCTTCCGTAAAGTCCGGAGGGGACACCTTGCGGCTCGCGCAGTCTCCGATCGCGCGTTCCAGCCCCAGCCGTTCCTCCTCGGAATCAAGCACCCTTGCCGTTGCAGCTGTTGCTTCTGACACCGCTTCCGCGCCTTTGTGTCCGCCGCCCAGCGCAAACAACACCATGACGCCCAACACCGCAAAAACACCGAGAACAATCGGGGTAGGAACGTTGCTACTTGCCGCCATCGCGCGTGCCTCCTTTCACTATCAAGACCGAGCGTAAGCAGCTTTCCTTTCAAGCTTCTTTCACTTACCCCGCGAAGTTTAGTTGCATGTGAAGGAAAAGCTTGGCGCCCCGCCCTACGGGCGGTCCCGCTCTACCGCGCGCAAGTGCAAGGCGCGCGCCGGAGCCGCTTAACGCGTCTCCGCCTTCGGTGACGATCGGTGGCGCGCGCAGTGGAGAGGCCGTGCCACTTCCAAACCTTGATGCAGTCCTGAAGGAAAGGGGCAGAGGGGTGGAGCTTTTCGGGTGAGCCGGGAAGGGGATGCGAGAGGCATACCCCACGGTCACATCAGAAAGGCCCACCACCATGATCACGAACCGACCGACCGTCGTCTTCTGCACCGCCACGCAATCCATCATCGATTACGTCTACGCCTGGCGCGGCGAAACCGAACAAGAAGCCATCCAGCGCCTCATTGCCAACTACGGCACTCATCTCACCACAATGCCGGTTGACGAGGCGCAAACCCTCTACGAAGCAAATTTCAAAACCCCCGTTGAGGAAATATCCCAAGTAGATTTCGAATACGCCCTCAACGTTCTACCCCCTGTCGCCTGGACCCACGCCCGCGCCGCTGAAAGCTTCAAAATATCCGAACGCACGGCCGGTTGTATCACCGCCATCTATGTCTCAATGCAGGACCGATGCTTCCGCTTCCACGACGACATCCGAACGCCCCACGACGATTGCTGCAGTCGTGTCGCCGCCTTCATTGCTGAAAATCAAAAGCCCTCCATCAAGCCGGAGGTATCGCAATGACCATCAACTCACAGTTCACCTTCGATGAACGCGATGAACAGCTGCGCACACAAGGCCTCGGTATCTGGAATCACGTACAAGGTCCGCGCATCGGCGACTACGTGGAGCTTTCCTGCGGCTCGCTTCACCGCATCAGCCTCTTAACCGCAGACCACTTTCAGCTAGCTGAGCCCCGCTTTGGAGCCAGCTACTACTGGGCGTGGTGGTACTGCAGCTTCTCCGGCGGCCATAAGCCCGTGCTCTACCGCCGATCCTTACTCAAAGACACCGGCAACTTCAAAGACGGCAACGTCTGGGTGTTCCACCACGACCAACCCGGCGCGAATCGCGGCGTCAGTTGTGCTATCCCCTGCCGCGTCTGGCGATGGAGCGATGACCACTAAGCGAATGAAAGAAAAACCCATGCCTATCTCCATCCGCCAAATCGCCGAACGCCTCGCCCAAAACGCTGAAGCCGTCTGTAGATTTTACCTCGACAACGGCCGCAAATCAGGCCGCCACTGGATTGTGGGTGATGCCACGAATACCAAAGGCCGCTCTATGTACGTGCGCCTTACGGGCCCAACCTACGGACCGGGTGCTGCAGGGAAGTTTACCGATGCCGCGACAGGGGAACACGGCGACCTGTTGGACATCATAGCCCTCACCCTCAACATCACCCCTGCTGAAGCTCGCGAGGAAGCCTTGCGCTTTCTCTCACTTCCCAGCACCGCGCGAAAACCCGACCAGCACCCCGTGCCACCCAACAGCCGACCGGCCGCGCGGCGCCTGTTCGCCGCGTCCATCCCCTTGCAAGGCACACCCGGTGCGATCTATCTGCGTCAAACCCGCGGCATCATCTGCAATCTCAACGAACCAGCGCTGCGGTTTCATCCCCGCTGCTACCACCTCTCCGACGCCGGCCGCATAGAGCTCCCAGCTATCATCGCCGCCATCACCGACAACGTGGGCGACGTCACAGGCGTGCAACGCCTATACCTTGCACAAGGAGGTTTGCAGAAAGCAGCCATCGAAGAACCCAAGCGGTCGCTCGGTGACGTGCTTGGTAACGCCATTCGCATTGGTAAAGCATCAGACGTGCTTACAGCCGGCGAGGGGCTGGAAACGATGCTCTCCATCCGCTCACTTCTACCCTCCATGCCGGTCGCCGCCTGCACGTCCGCGAACCATCTCGCCCTGTTCGTACCTCCACCCGGTTTGGAACGGCTCTACATCGCCCATGACCACGGCCGGGCCGGCATGTTGGCTGCCGAGAAGCTGCGAACGGTCGCCACAGCGGCGGGCGTTGCTGTCAGGTTGCTGACACCTATCGGCACGGACGACTGGAACGCCGACCTGCGCACCATGCGCGATGAAGAGCTGCATATGGCACTTGCCCGTCAGCTGGCACCAGAAGACATGTCGTTTCTTCCTGTAGCGCCCGCCACAACGGTCTGACCGCGCCGCCGGATTAATTTGGACTTTCCCTCTTTGCGCATGCGGCACCCTCCCGCCTTTCGAGCTGGCGAAGGAGGCCAGAGCCGGGTCCGGGCGCAACGGCTGCGCCGTCCTCCACTTCGTTCCGGCCGCG
>JAATOF010003110.1:0-11410 GCA_013170925.1 Podosphaera leucotricha | reverse complement strand
CCCCCCCCCCCCCCCCCCGGAGCCAATTAATTATAAATATGCACACGTAGTAAGTGCCCCGCACACAGACTCCGGGTCAAGGCTGTTTAGGGAGATCTACAGTTGTGGGTTCATTTAAAAAGGTAAACTATAGTATGGGTAATTATCCTCCGAATCAGAGTAAGTCTTGTAGACTATTATGTGAGACGATTATCATAATTTTACAAGACTTACTGTAGTATTGCTTACCCATGTCAAGGTTTACCAGTCTTGGCGGCCCAGGGAAAATAAAGATAGTTTGTGAAGATTTTTGTGCAACCTGTGAGAGGTTCTTTTTTAATATTGATGATATGAAGAAATATATTGGATGGATGTGAGAAAGAATTAAATATCTCGAATATTCATCACTCAGAATGTAATTGAATGAATGATTTGCCTGCGTTTTGGTTGGCCAAATGAACTTCAAAAGGTTGAATCGTCCGAAAAAAAAAAAAAATTAAAAAAAAAGTAGAGCCCTCACTTTATCCCTCCGTATCTTGCTTGCTCTGAGCTGAGGAAGGAGAGAAGAAATAAAGTTATCGGAGTTTATACGGATGATTGATCGCTCAGCATCATGACTTCCTCTATATCTTAGCGTCTGCCTGTATGTATTATATGTTATTAGCAAGCAATCACCCGCATATTAATTAACCCTTAACTCACCCTAAATTTTGTCATATCTGCGTCAATAGATTGGTTTCACGTGATACAAACGGAACTAGTTCCTCAAATGCCGAAAAAGTTGTGTCTGGTATAAGATTCGGCATCGGATCGATTCTGTCAGTCCATCGCAGAGGCATCAGATATATATCTTGATACTTCTGTTATTGGGTTCGGCCATTTGAATAAAGGTAGCTCAATTTTACTCTGTTGTCTTCTACTCTGAATTTGTGGTTAATTATTTATTCATCGCCATTTACTGACTAATTTTCTCCAAGGTTTCTATGAAAGTCGCATGCTGCCAACACCTCCATACGTGATTTTGTACCACTTGTTTTGACAGTCGTTATACTATCATTATCGACTACGATGATTGACCGTAGGTCATTAAACTACTGCCAGGGACCAATATGGCAAATCGATGATGTATCAAATTGCGTGCAGCGCAAGTGAGTTTTCGTATCTCGAAATGTCCGCTCTTCTAATCTCTGCCAAGTTATCTAAAAGTTGTATTCCCTCTAGTAGCTGTCACTTGTTCTTTTCTAGTGCTGGTTACTTTTGCCATCTTACGCAGAGCTACCTCACAGTATACAATCCAAGCCGGAATAACTGAAGAAGTATGTGCCAATGATCAATCGTCTTCACTATCTAATACAGTTCAGGACTATGAACATGCCAGAACCACCGGTGCTCGATTGGTACTAACTAAAGCTACTGAGCCAGGATCTGTAGCTGCTATCGACGCTCCACGTAGTCAAATTTTGTCGATGGTTGTTGAATTACTTTCAACCGTTGCCTTGGTGGTTATTCATGCGACTGCATTAGTCATTCGAGCTCACGAACTAAAAGAAATAACAGCCTCGGTGACAGGTATTCTCATATGGGCGTACACTGGATTCTTAGTCTTAGCTAGACTCACCCTCCGCAACTCGCGTTGGAGGATTCCCTACGCATGGAACCATACCGCAACTTTATATTTACTAATGTGGCTTTTCTCTCTGATTACATTTCGGTCCTTCATTATCCACCCACGTTCAGTCTTTGCACAAACTATGCTTTTCACTGAGTTTGGTCTCATAACACTACTAACAGGGATCGCCATTACAACACGAAAAGGTAACAAAGCTATAGTCTTAGAATGGGAAAATAACATTGAACCTTCGAGAGAACCCTTGGCTAGTCTTTTATCTCTCATCACCTTTGGATGGGTAGATTCAATTGTTTGGAAGGGTTACAAAAAGCCTTTCGAGATGCAAGGAATTTGGAATTTAGCCCCCAAAGATAAAGCTTCTAAAATTTTGTCGGACTATCGACAGATAAAGAAAACAACTGCTTTATCATTTCATTTGTTGCGTTATTTCAAAAAGCATCTCTTCATCCAGTGCGTCTTTGGCGTTCTATCTGGAATTTTCACATTTGCCCCAACTCTTCTTTTGAAATCTATTTTGGAGTACATCCAAGACCCAGGCAGGGCGCCCCGAAACGTCATTTGGCTCTTTGTCATACTTTTAGCATTCACGGACATTCTTCGTTCATTTGCAGATGGTCAGGCCCTCTGGCTCGGACGAAAACTTTGCCTTCGACTCCGAACAATTATTATTGGCGAACTTTACGCCAAGGCTCTTCGTCGCAAAGCTGCCTCTGGAAATGATACTGTTCTGGGAGAGCGAAAAGAAAAGTCCAATTCAAAGCCTGGATATTTTAAAAGAATTTTAGATTCTGGCTCAAAAAAAGATAAAAAACCAGATGCAGACAACAGCGGTAATGACGCAAATCCTGTGTCAAATCTAAATCCAGAAGTCCCAGACGAACAAGCGAATGTCGGAACAATAATTAACCTTATGTCAGTGGATTCTTTCAAAGTCAGTGAGGTTACCTCCTATCTTCATTTTCTGCTTGCCGCTGCTCCTACACAGCTCCTCTTTGCTGTCTACCTTCTCTATCAAATACTTGGTTATAGTAGTATTCCAGGAATAGTGGTAATGATAATTCTCTTGCCCGTGAATATCATGCTTGCACGCGGCTTTGGTCGATACCAAAAAAAGATTATGGCTGCCACGGACAAACGAATTCAAACAACCAATGAAGTACTTCAAAATATTCGTATCGTTAAATTCTTTGCCTGGGAACACCGATTTAGTAAAATAGTGAATGAAAAAAGACGTGAAGAGCTGAAAGCTCTGAGATCAAAATTTATTTTGTGGGCTTGTGCTGTAGCTGTCTGGAATTCAGTACCCACAATCATTACCTTCTCTTCTTTTCTCTTTTATACTGTTGGAGAGAATAAGCCACTTTATCCATCAGTCGCATTTACAGCTATCTCACTCTTCAGTATCCTTCGAGTGCCTCTTGATCAACTCGGAGATATGATTGCACATGTATTAGAATCAAAAGTCTCTGTTGACCGTGTCGAAGAATTTCTCAATGAGGAAGAGACAGAAAAATATCAACAACTTCGGCATGAAAAACTTGATGATCAGGGAAATAAAATGATTGGTTTTGACAATGCGACTTTTTGTTGGGGGGCCAAGGAGCAAGTGAAAAAAGAAGAATCTACAACTTTTTGTTTGATGGATCTAAATGTTATGTTCCGAGTTGGAGAGCTGAACATTATCGCTGGTCGAACCGGCTCAGGAAAAACATCCCTTTTAATGGCATTATTAGGAGAGATGACTATAATCAAAGGCGAAGTATTCTTACCTAGCGGAAGCCGAGAGAATCATCGAATTGACTCGGAAACTGGCCTAACTGAAAGCGTTGCGTATTGTGCCCAGCAACCCTGGCTTGTCAACGCTAACATTAAAGATAACATTCTCTTCGCAGCTCCTTTGAATGAAAAAAGATATCGAGAAGTCATCGTCGCGTGCGCACTTGAACGCGATTTAGAAATTCTAGATGCTGGTGATGAGACGTTGGTCGGAGAGAAAGGCATCACTCTTTCTGGTGGACAGAAGCAGCGTATTTCGCTCGCAAGGGCTCTATACTCTAACTCTAGACATGTGTTACTTGATGATTGTCTCAGCGCAGTTGACCCCCATACCGCAAAATGGATCTTCGAGGAATGTATTCGCGGTCCCTTAATGCTTGGGCGAACATGCATACTAGTGACCCACAACCTTGCCCTTTGTGTACCTCAATCTAAATACGTTGTTCTCCTCGACAATGGAAAAATTGATATTCATGGCCCTCCAGACGAGGTTATTGCATCAGGAAAACTTGGGGAAGAAGTAAATAGATCAGCGCCTGGATCTAATGTTGCCTCCAGAACTCATACGAGGGCACCCTCGCCCGTTGGTGATGGGACAGACACCACGTTGATTTCAGGTTCCAGCTCGTCAGAGGATTCGCTTACACAAGCCGAAGCCAAATCAAAGGGTGAGCCGAATGAATTTAAAGCAAACGCCATGACCGAAAGTAAAGCTGAAGGTGGTGTAAAATTAAGTGTTGTTGCTTTATATGTAAAATCAATGGGATCTTGGTAAGTAACCGGCCCTAGTTTTCTAGATACACTATTCACAAAATTTAGGTGGTTCTGGGTTCTCGCTATTATGGTATTCGGTATTCAGCAACTTGGAACACTGGCTGCCAACGCGTGGATAAGAGAATGGGCAAATCAATACCAAACTTACAAGACAAAAACATCTCATCTTATGATCCCTAGTTCCGACTTTGGTAGCAGGACGTCAACAATTTCCTTGTCTCATTCTCATGCTGTCCAGCCTTGGCTTTCCTATGAGTTTTATAAACCATCCTTCATGACCAATCTTCACCCACATGTCAATGTTGCCTACTATCTTTCTATCTATGCTTGCATCGGATTCGCATGTATGCTCCTGGCATTTTTTAGAGATCTTTGGCTATTCTTAGGCTCCCTAACAGCGAGCAAGAAAATCCACCGCGAACTTATCCACTCAGTAACTCGTGCCAAGTTCAAATTTTTTGATGTTACTCCGCTTGGCCAAATTATGAATCGTTTCAGCAAAGATCTTGAAGCAATCGACCAAGAGGTGGCTCCTATTTCTATCGGGGTATTATCGTGTGGCTTTGCGATATTTCTGACTATTGGTCTAATTTCATTTATTACTCCTGGGTTTCTCATCGCTACATTCTTTATTGGTGTTATGTACTTTCTGGTCGGTACAATTTATCTAAAATCCTCAAGAGACCTCAAAAGGCTGGAATCAATTCAGCGAAGCCCACTTTTCCAACAATTTGGAGAGACTCTGAATGGTATCACTACTATCCGGGCATACGGCGAAGAAAAACGGTTTGCCCACGATAATATGGTAAGAATTAATACTCACAGTCGTCCTTTTATATATCTCTGGGCAACAAACCGATGGCTTGCTGTGAGAATGGATCTTATTGGGGACCTTGTCGCATTTGCTGCAGGAGCGTTTGTGATTCTGAGTATTGGTAACGTCGACGCTGGTTCTGCAGGTCTATCACTCAGTTACGCCATCAGCTTCACAGAAAACGTCCTCTGGCTCGTCCGACTATATGCTATGAACGAACAGAACATGAATTCAGTTGAGCGTATAAAGGAGTATCTTGATGTTGAACAGGAAGCAGAAGCAGTCATCGAAGCAACGAGACCTCCAGCAAATTGGCCAAGCGAGGGCTCAGTTGAGTTTATCAACTACACTACTAGATACAGAAAAGATTTGGATCCGGTACTTCAAAATGTCAGTTTCAAAATCGAACCTGGTGAGAAAGTTGGTATAGTTGGAAGAACTGGCGCTGGAAAAAGTTCACTTGCCCTAGCACTCTTTCGTTGCTTAGAAGCAGAGAAAGGTAAAATCCTGATTGATGATATCGACATTAGTTGTATCGGTCTTCAAGATCTCCGTGAGTCAATCACGATTGTCCCTCAAGATCCAACCTTATTCAGCGGCACTATCCGCTCCAACCTTGATCCGTTTAATTTATTCACTGATGAAGATATTTTTGCTGCCCTTCGCAGGGTTCAATTAATTGATAATATGAGCTCGACTCTCGGGTCTTCCTCCTCTCTTACTATTCCGGCCTCGGATTCCCTAAGCTTAAACCCGAACAATTCCAGTGAAACACTTGCGGGCTCCTTATCTACCAATAAAAATATTTTCAATAACCTTTCTTCTCCGGTGACCGAATCTGGCCTCAACCTTTCTCAAGGCCAACGACAATTATTATGTCTTGCGCGGGCTCTTCTCAAGAATCCTAAAGTCCTGTTAATGGACGAAGCGACAGCATCAATTGATTATGTTACTGATAGTAAAATTCAAGGAACAATAAGAGAGCTCACAAGCACTATCATCACCATTGCTCATCGCTTACAGACCATCATTGATTACGATAAGGTCCTAGTCCTTGATCATGGAAAGGTCGTCGAATTTGGCCATCCATGGGTGCTGCTCAAGGGAGAGAACCTGTCTAGTGTAGAATCTCAATCTACTTCCAACGACGATGATGTAACTGGAACTCGTTTATTTAGAAATATGTGTGAAATGAGTGGAGATCTCGATATCTTGATGAAAAGTGCTAAAAAGGCTTGGGAGGCTGGTCGTCTTGTGGACGATGAATGAGTGGCGATTGAGTTTCTTTTTTTATTCACGGAGTCTAGGGGTGTTTAATATAAGCCTGGCATTACAACTCGCTTATTGTTTAATTATTTCAAAAGTTATTTTTCAAACCTACGTGGCAGGAATAATATGATCATAAAATTAATGTCACTTTCTGACAACAAAGAGAAGTGGTTAGTTGATAGTACGATATGTGTTTCATTTCAAACTTTCTATGCTTTTTTAAACCGGTCACTACTTTTCAAATTAAAGCTGTTGCTTCTCATCTCTATTACAATTTATTTACATCTGAAATTAGATAAAGTCAGTTATAATCCAATGGCATATTTAGCTATTTAACTGTGCCAAAGGTTATGTTAACAACCTTCTTTTAGTACATATTCTCATAATCAAATACCTTTTAGCCAGTTTTGATGAATTTGCGTCCATCGCTACAAACTATCCCGATCGCACGAAATGTGTTTAAATTCCGTGGCAATTTGACTCTAGATTCATTACCACGGTATGTATCTATCTCTCTCCAGGGATCCACCGGTGCCGACCGCAGGGATCACATCCATAGTGAATCATAATACCCCCGATAAGCCCTCTTCTATAGCCCTTTCCCTCCTCCCTCCCATCCTCTCCGTACTCTCCCGACAGTACCCTGATACCAGCGCTCCCAAATTGTCGCTGCGACAACCATTTTGGAGAAAGCTTACCACGTCTGACCAAGCACTACGTGAAGATTCAGACTTCGCGAGGCAGATAATTACGAAGTCATGTTTTGAGCAGTATGCTTATTTCTTCTGCGAAAGGAATCAGTCATGAGACCGTTGGCCGGGGTCGGTGGATTTATTTGGTGACCATAGCGACTTGGTGATCTCGGCCTGCGCATCTCGAGTGTGATCCCTTTCCAGGCAGAACTCTCCATGGCATACAATTGAACCTCTTCTCATCTGCACGCGCCTAATTTGCCTCTTCCATGGCCGCTGGTGAGCGAGCTTTCGAGTGCGCGTTTGACCGCTTGGATTTCTTCACCTCTGTGATTTCCCTCAGACCTTTCTCCGTCCGCGCACGCGTCGAACACGAGGCACATTCCTCTTCTCTCTCCTGTCCTCGCGCGCGGACGTGGGGAGTTCCTAATGATCACTTTGCGTCGTTGGGGTCGGGCGTAACGGACAGGGTGTCGAGAATGAACTCGCAATACGAAGAACATAAATTGCGCTCGCTTTCATAGGAAAAGGGCGACCTCGTCACCTTCTGATGGTTTTCATGCAAAGCACCATGGGGTATTATTAGGGGTTAGGAAAGAGGAAGGAAGTCGGTCATGTGTCGACCTACTCTCTAGGCTATGAAAGCTACATCTTGTGAGTCGTAGTAATCAATGTCCACATGTATCAAACTTCCAAAGCACTGACTAAAGTTTCCGAGATGCAGAGATAATTCTAGCAGAAGCACAGGCTTGCCTTTATATCTCTGGTGGATGACCACTGGATATTTAATGGGCGGAGTAGGATGCACTTACTCTACCTCGTCTCCGAGGGAGCGAGCAGCGAGAAGTTCATTGATTTGTGGCCCATCAAGGGAGCTCAGGGCTCGAGTAAGACAATACTCGGGAACAAGTTTAAGTGAATCAACAGCAAGCGTAGATTCGGGCCAGTTGTCGCTGATTGGAGCGAGATCTGAGATTGGGATTGATTTTTTGAGATGAACTGAACAGAAGTAGGCTCAGAGATACCGCTCGCCGTAATTTCTTTGACGAATGAAGCCTATCAATGCTAGCAATGGCCCGTCTATGATGAAAGTATACAAGAAAAGATGTGAAGACACTAGTGTGCCTTTTCAACAGGAGGACTCGTCTCAAGTAAGCTGCACGCATGAATACATTCAGTGTCAATAGTGAAACAAGATATGTATGTTGGGATTGGTTATTTTTTGGAGATTATAAAGCCTGCCATGTGCCATGTTGATACTCTGCATAGCTTAAATTCTCGGGGAATTTCGGTTCTCTAAAGGTTCATCTTTCAGGTTAGTTGCTTGACGAAGGATGTGACTTTTGCAAATTTAGAGAGACTCTGTCGTCGAAAGTGGCTCTAGAGAGGCGGCGACTTCAGAGCTAGAATTTATCAAGAAACAACGTTGTAGTCTCGTATGAAGTTAAATAGCTACAATCCTCATCCCTGATGTTAGATGCAAGTATCATGCCTCTACAAACATACTCAAATCTTCGCTAGTCGAGTATTCCTAGAGATCCATAGCCATCTTGCAAAGCAAGCGAAATCAAGAAGTTTCGACGGTGGGGCTCACGATCGCCATGAATGTTTCACTCCGATGCTTTTTTCTGAGCGCTGCACGATGCCTTCGGCTCTTGAGATGAGCATTCCATTCAATCTCATTCATCAACGTCATCTGACAGAGCTCACAGGTCTGGCGAAACCACACATCTGGCTTCTCACCCAAAGTCCCAAGGATATCTTTTGCACGTGTGGACAATTGCTGGGGCGCGGGTAGTTTGCGACCAGCGAGCAAGTCGGCCGTGATTGAGATGGCGCAGTTCGTCACTTCGTCATGGAACATCGTGGAATTGGTCGCATCGAGTAAGTAGAGTCGCTCATTTAACTTTGGACATTGAGCGAGCGCGGGTCGTAAGCTTAGTTTAATCCAGCGCAGCTGGCGTTTTGCATATTGACGCGTGGCCGCTTGGGTTTGCTCGATCGCCAAATCCAAGGCGCTGGCGGATGGAGAGCCGGTTTTCATGGCATCTAAGTAGGGCGCGAATTCTTTCCATCCAATCGAGGCCCAGATGCCGCGCGTCTGATCGACGTCGATACCGGCCTGCTGCTGCATTTCAAGGTAATGCTCCATGGCCTTCACTTCGTCCAAGAGTCCCGTCTCTATCATCTGCCGGACACGCGCATTGAGGCGTTCCTTGAGGATGGTCGGTTCGACATAGGTCCAAAAGAGGAGTGTGGAGGTCAGGTCTAGGTACTTAGGAGTGGCGCGCAGTTCTGAAGACCCAGTCCGAGATGGTCCTTCGTCGTGCTTCTGGCGCGCGTATACATCCGAAGCGCGCTCGCCAGTGGTAAGGTAAATCTCGAGCGAGCGTCGAATCTTACGAATATCGTTAGGATGCCACCGCGCGGCCATGACTGGATCGACCTCCTTTAACTTTTCCAACATTATCTCAGACGCACTATTAAGAATGGGAAAGCGCGTCGCCGGGTCATCTGCGGTAAGCGAGGTAGTTGCTGGTGGCGGTGCGTCCTCAGCGTCGTCGATAATCGTTCCAGGAAAAAGAAGGCTCTGTGTGTAGTAGTGCGTGCCGCCAACAACGACGGGGACCCGACCACGCTGGCGAATCTGCCGGATCAGACGTTCCGCTTCACGCTGGAAGAGGCCCACACGCCACGGCTCCTGATCCAGTCGGATATGTCCGAGGAGATGGTGGGGGATACCCTGCTGTTCTTCAATGGTCGCTTTATTGGTGACAATCGGAAGTCCCGCATACATTTGCATTGCATCACTGTTGATGATCTCACCATTGAAGCGTTTGGCAAGCTCGATGGCCAGCTGAGAGACGGCGTAAGTAATCGCGACATAGAGGAAAGAGAGCCGCTCTACCTGAGACTTGCCTGTGCCCGTCGCACCAAATACCATCAATAAAGCTTTTCGGGACAGAGTTTCTGCCATTGAACCTTACCACAGCCTCTCTACAGAAGATAACAATTGTGCGATAAGGCAAAATTGCATGAGACTGCTCTTTACGTTATTTGTGCAAGCAGTCGCCCGGCTGGTATCCTGTGTAGAGATTAATTATCAAGGTCATTAATAAAAGGGAAAAGATTACTACAAAATTTAGGAGCCAGTCCAAGAATAGAGCAGAGGATACTACTTCATACAAATTAATATCTCTTTTGAATGATGAGATACGTGGAAGGACAGCCATCTGATCCGCTAAATAGGAACCGGATAATTATAAGTCGTCAGTAAATTTCACTTTACTTGGCGAACTTCCAATTTAGTGCGACATTTTTTCAGTTATTATCAATTTTTTAATTACATGGAACATAATACCGGTGGCCGGTTCACATGTAGTCGGAGAAAAGCATTTGTTCACTAAGTTTTCTCCGACTTCTAGTCAAACAGTTGCATCCTCTATTCCTTTGCATCTGTATGTACAGCACGGTTTATGGGTATATGGTGGGGGAAGCTGGCAGACACGAGTTGTTGAAAAATACCCGATTTCAAGCCGACTACACAAAAATGATGTTAAAAAGAAAATAGAGGTAGGTCTCGCTTAACCAATCTTTACCTAAGCCATTTCTGACATGATGATGTAATGAGAAATTGTCTAACCCCGCTCATAGCATGAGTGGCCTGAGGAATTCAGGTCAGTTACTGTGCCGAAAGGATAAAGAAGGGCAGTGGGTCTGAGCAGGGTATATCTCGCTTCAGGGATTTTAAATGGGAAGTTCACAGGGTATGTTTTCGTTCGCGAGGCCTGCCCCAGCTAGTCTCAGTCGAAAAATATATTTGCCTAATATATAAGGTGGTACATTTTAACCTCACCAAATTTCATTTATCCCCACATCTGTTGTCAGAAACATCCTTATCACGGTTACAGGCTATTCAAATCTGGTTTACTGCTTAGATTTTGATCCTTAATTGTTGAATCTATTTTAGAGGTAACTGAACGAGAAGATAGAGCATTGGGTCTCAATAAAAATCAATCCACCATAGACGCCTCCGCCATCAACGGCACCTTGAGCACCTACCCGTACAACAAACTTAACACAAGATCAACGCATTCAGGGAAGTTAAATACTAAAAAAGACCTACATCACTGTGTCTAAAAATTGGCAGGTGAGGACTTTGGACTAGAAGGGCTACTCCTACAAAAGTATCTCGGAACGCCTCGGAATTAGCTTCAAGCAAGCTCGCTATGTTCTGAATGCGGCCCGCCTCACCCCTCAGAAGCCTATCGGGCGACTGCCTATCATAAATAGTGTTGGTAACGGAATGTACTTTAGCTAAAGAATAGGTAATGGTAAGTCAAATAATCATATCATCTATGAACTCCAATTATCTAAAGAAATGATCTATTTATGTATATGTAGTTACGCGCGAAGACGCGACGCGGCAGTGATTGTACCGCTTACTAATTTCGAACAACCCCCTATTTACGCGTG
>JAATOF010003107.1:0-17071 GCA_013170925.1 Podosphaera leucotricha | reverse complement strand
AGAAATCTGCCCTATCCGTTCCATATGAGCTAGACATGTGAGGAATCCGCTGCATAGCGCTCACAGCATCTACATGTAATCTAATGGCCGCTCTGCCACAGCACCTTTTTTCCGTACTATATATTGCAGTCACCATGTCCCCCCAGGGATGGGGCTTTAGTTGTAACTAGCGCCCGGTAGACACAAAAAATAAATAAATAAATAAATATTTAGCCGTTCCCTATTCTTTCTGTACAACCTGATTCTTAAGGCCCAAATCAGACTGGCTTATAAACATTTCCTTACACGTCATATAGATAGAAATATAGAATTATTACATGAACCATTTGTTACCAGAACCTTTATGCTAGCACATTAAACTCATTAAGCCGTTGTTATACCGACAAATAGCATATGAGTTATAGAGAGACAACTGCTCTCGATATTTATCAGTAGGAGATATCACCTACGTTGATAGATTAGTTAACAATATAATATCTATAAACTTAAACATATTTCAATCTATTCTCTTTGCAAGGGATCTATCCTTTACACTCACTAGTTAGTACCATTGCACTACTTCCTCACTCATAACTGTACCAATTTTCAGCTAGGGGCTTCAACATCGTATATAGTGTGAAAGAGATCCCTAGACATTAAAAATATAGTTACTTCGTAAGTTCACCGACAGTATTTTCACTTTACCTGCCACAGGACAGGTAGGTCTCAGTCATCCTGACACCAAGGGCTCATGAGTGGGTTTGCGACGCTAATAGGCAAAAGCCCCGTTCACTTCCATCTACTAGTGTACTACTGCTAGTTAAAACTACCCGGCGTATCTTACGGTGACATGTAATGAAATTCCTCTGACTGGTGGCAGACCTAGGTTGCCCTGAATTGGAATCCATTCAGCCAAATGGCTTTGGGTCGGTGAGAGTTTCTGACAATCAGAAGATACCGCACTACGAGCCTCAACACCGTTAATACGATTGCGAAGTGTTGATCGAGGTATGGGCCATTCCGTGAGAAATGAGATATTACCAACTTGTAATGTTTCAGTAATGCGGCACACGACATATGAAACTACTTGGAGTCTTGACGTAAGACAAAGGGATATTATAATATGGCATTCCCCTGGGATAGGTTAAGAGCTGAAGATAGATAAGATAGCCTCTGTAATATGTATAGACTGTCCCCAAGAAGGTATTGGATAAGATCATGATATATCTTTACAAATCATCAGAATATATCACCTACCGTCACCAATCATCTTTAATACAATAAAATTCACACTTCTCCAATACTTCCCAAATCCTAAGTTCTGACACATTCAGATGAAGCTTTTTTGATATTTTGGCCATTTGCGATGGCTTGAAGAGCCTGTCGGACTCCATTTTCTGTATACTGAGACATTATGATGGAAAAATATTGCCACAAAAATTAAGGCAATGATTAATTATTAGAGATATAAAAGCTTTAATTCAAGGGGTAGTTGAGGAGTAAGGCATTTATGGGTGACCAGATGTGGGTGAGGGACACTAACCAATCGTGTGTCGGCTATATACTAACGAATCTGCTACATAATTTTCCACCGGCTCTAAAGACATAAAATTAAAGCTTTCAATCAGTCTTTTGGTAGATTCCAGTGTACATGTGTATATTTATTCTAAGTCTTCTAAGGAGGCAACTCACGTTCCCAGTGAAACTTCAGTGATACCTATCGTACACTCTCGTATTTATCTTATCCTTGCCTATTATTTTCTTTGCCCTATGCCCAAATAAGTTTGGATAATCATATCGATATAAAATTAGCTGCAGTGACTACCTGTATTGATGAGTTCACACTCAGGTAAAGATCTGTGCTATACAATGCATTTTTAAACAGATAAATTATAGAAATAGCTTAAATTTTCAATAATAAATACATACGGGACGCTAGATTAGTTTCCTGATGAAATATCGTGTCTAACATAGTAGTCAAGTGTGTTGCTTCCCTTAATCTGTGTAAACGTTAAAATTATATGGAAATTTTCGGTTTTATTCGGTATCATAAACTGAAGATACAGAACACACCCACCATGATTGTTATTTATGCTGGATAACGGCTTGATCCGATCATTATTTGGACCAATTCCAAGTTTCTCTTTGTTTGGTTTCTCCTTATAGCCTGTTATTCCTGGAGAAAATCTTTATAAGGTTAAGAAGAGATGGTGTAGCTCAGTGACTCTTTCTGCTTAGTCCCGCTCCAAAAAATCAGAGAACCTTTCCATGAAGAGCTTTTCGGCAAAGTTGAGTTAGTGAACAGTTATCAGCCTTTCGATAGACGATTACTATGATGTCTCTAGACCAAGCTCTTTATAGAAAGCTTCAGTACTTGGCTTCCGGCCTAAAAATTCTTCCAAGGTCTTCATTTCGTCCTGGGAACCACCTTTTTCGAGGACCAAATGCCTGTAGCGACGTCCTTGATTCCCATCCATAGGGTTCTTCTTAAATACGCTGTAAAACATATCTGTACTATAGACCTGGCTGCTCAGATATCCATAATATCCCGCATCGTAGCCACCAATTAAATGACCAAATGTAGCTTGGCCATGGCCCCAGTCGCTCTTGAGACCTAAATATTCAGGTCCTTTGATTCCAGAAATTTGAGTCCGGAGGTCATTGTATAATTCAGATAGCTTGAAAGATTTGGCCTCCTCGTGATCTTTTGGAGTATGAACAGTCATGTCGTAAATACCAAAGTGAAGTTGACGAAGGTTAAATATTGCATCATTTACATGTTTAATACTAATCTGTTTCTCAATCAAGTCGTCGGGAATACTCTCTCCAGTTAAATAATGACTGCTAAGGGATTTGAGCTGAGATGGAGTCCAGCACCAATTTTCAAGCATTTGACTTGGCGCCTCGACAAAATCACGAACTACAGAAGTTCCATGAAATCTAGCGTACTTAGTTCGACCAGATAGATCATGAATTCCATGGCCTAGCTCATGAAAGAGGGTAACAACTTCGTCATGCTTGAGCAGAGAAGGTTTAGATTTTGTCGGTTTTGAGAAGTTACAAACCAGCGCAGTCGCAGGATATCTTCGAGTGCCGTTAGGATACAGAAATCCAGGCTGGAGGGAGAAATTTGCTGCATGGCCGTATTTCCCTGGACGCGGGTGAAGATCTAAATAACTATTTGAGCGCGCGATATTAGTCATTTTCCAGCAAGTAGACGATTCTATGTATTTTAGTATCTGGAGGACTTACAGGTAGCCGACAAAGCCGCTACCTTCAACATCGTCGTCCCAAACAGCAAATACCTTGACATCCTCGTGCCATACAATGTCTTCAGCTTTACCTGTTTCTACGATAGGTTAGCAGTCTATCTAGTTAGGTTTATTTTTTGCAAGGAGACCGACCTGACACTTTTTGTCTATCTTCTCCTGAAATTTCGATAAATTCAAAACCAAAGAGTTGCTCGAATATTTTCAACATGCCTTCGATCGTAGTTTGCAAAGGAAAATATTCTGCTATCTTCTGTTCATCAATCGAGTATTCTTTCTCAATCATCATTCGATGATAAAATCGGGAATCCCAGAGATAATAATTGCCGTCTATACTAGATTCGAGTCCTCGAGACTTAAGGTCTTGATTTTTGATCTCAATCAGATGTTTCACTTCTTTGGCACCACCCGGTGTAAGCTTTTCTCGTAGATCACCCAAGAATTCATTCACAGTTTCAGGTGTCTTAGCCATCTTGTCTTCAATTCGGAAGGCCGCATGGTTGGGATAACCAAGGAGCCTTGCAGCTTCATCGCGAAGGATAATAGTTTCCTTGAAGAGAGGAACGTTTTGATTGCACTGATTCTCTTAGCAGAGATCTTTCAAGGATACTACGACGTACCTTGTTCTCATTTTGAATTGTCACATTCTTTCGCGTTTCTGAGTTCAATGCAAATTTTAGAGTAGGAAATAAATCAGGATATTTAAATGAAAATCGCAATTTGCCCTCATTTTCGCCGACCCCTTTCTCAAAGCCCTCAAGTACATCTTCTGGAACCCCTTCCAGCTCAGTCTGGGTGAACCAAATTCCACCGTTTTCCTCATTTAAATTTTTTTGGAATTCGATCTGAAGTTGACTTAATCGTTTCTTGATTTCCTTGAATCGATCTCTCTTCGGACCTTTTTCGATTCCCAAGCCATTACGCACATAGCTCATTCGTTCTTTTTCTAGTAATCGTAGACTTTCGGAATCTAATCTTTCACTCACCGATTTCTTATTTTCTGATCTGTAAGCTGCCTCTATAACCTTGTATACATCATCTCGCATGGCGGCCTCAATACCAAACTCATCCATGATCTCTTCAGCCTTGCTTGATGCATCTCGAAGTCTCGAATCAGTACTAACAGCTTGGTAAAACCCAATTATTCTGGTCTCTAAGGCTGAGAGATTCTCATCCTCTGCCATGATTTTGAGGGTGTTTGTAAAATTTGCATTCTCCAGAGAAACTTCGTTAACAATTTTATCTAGTAGCAGTCTTCTATTCTCGCAAATTCTCCTGGAATCTTCGACAAGAGATGAAGTTGTTGCAATAAATAATGGTGGAGGCTGTGGAGGGGTTCGGAATTGCCTTGATGCCATAGTGCTGTTTGTTAACGGCCGGGCCCAAGATGGATTTATTCGAGTTGAGGGGCCAATATAGTAATATAGACCTTGTAATCGTGACCCAAAGCGTGTTGAAATAGCCAGAATGATAACAAGAGACAAAAATGCGTGTAGTGCAATAGATCGAGGTGGGAATCGGAACGCCAGTTTGAAGGGTAAGTCGTAGACGGTTGCAAACAAATTGATGAACGTAGAGCTTGAGAGTTTATTGATAATTCTTGAATTTCCTTATATACGTCCAATTTTTAATTTTTGATTTAAAACTGAAAGAACTACTTGGTAGACGTTGACGGATTACGTACTGCTTTGTTAGATGGGTCATTGCGCCAACTTGTTTTTAAACAAATAGAAAATTTCCTTCATGCCAGCACCCATCACTAGGCACAACTAACACGCCAATGTCGTTCAAAATTCACACATATCATTGCCTCTGTACATCACTGCTTCTCGCCACAACACACTGTCTGAATGCCCTGCCTCGTCGCTCCGCGGATCTCGGCTCTATAGATTCAGCGATTATTCTTCCTCTCAACGTTACCCCACCGATCATTGAAAAACCGGAACAGGCCTTATCAACTAGAGGCTTTTCTCTGTTACATGGAATCGAAAAAGATGCCAAAATCAAAATTATGAGAAAAGAGAATGGATTCGAGAGAAGACTTTTGTATCGTTGTTCTAAGTGTAGGGTTGTAGTGGGGTATGAATTGAGTCAAGCAGAAGAATTAGAGACAGAGACGGGTATGGATAGCCAGGGATCAGGGACTACGAGAAAATTTCGCGATTCAAATGACTTTAATGTAATCTATCTATTGCCTGGGGGTATTATGAGCACTGAGGCTGTATCAGGTAAACGTATACCAGCTGTGGATGATGTTCGTGTTGGCGAAGGTGTAGTAGGAGTGTTTGAATGACAAAATTCACATCAAGGTCTGATAAATTCGACTAAACCACCCTCGTAACGCCATTAAACCTATTTGGACATAATACTAGGAAAGAACAAACGCCCCTCACACTATTAAAAAGAATTATTGTCCATGCCTTAATTTTCAACTAAGTCGCCTAGTTCGCGAGTATAGTCCGTACAAGATCTAGAGGTTTATTAGTTTTCACATAAAAAAGAATTCCTCTGTTTTAGAAGCAAACCTGTATAGTTGATTTCTCCGCTGGATGTGTTGACTGCTTTCAAAAGTTCATCAACTTCTTCATCACTCATCTTTTCACCCAAGTTTGTCAAAATATATCGTAGCTGTCCCACCCCTATGAATCCTGTCATATCTTTATCGAACACTTGAAAACCTCGACAGTATTCTTCCGGTTCACCCGGGTCACGAAAGCCACCGGGACGGTTCAGTATCTTAGAGAAGGTCTCAAAGTCGACTAGACACGTTTGAAATCAGTCACTTTATAGAAAAAGAAAAAGGTATCGTACGAACATTCTGAGCCAACATTTTTTTCTAGTTCTCTGATCTCCGCTAAGGTTGGGTTTTGTCCGCAGGCCCTTAATAAGTCCCCTAGGCTCTCCATTTGTACGCGTTGATTCCCGCGCTTATCAAAGAGGGCAAATGCTTCCTTGTAATTGGTACTGGCCTATGAAGAGTTAGTCATCGTAGCAAATCTATGTTGCTTGATCTATCTTATATTTCACGGTCCAAGGTATGATAGAAGCAAGAAGTTGTTATGAAAAGGCCCATTTCGTCAATAATAAAAAGAGGAAATGCTTTTGTACAAGCTGAAGAGCTGAAGATGGTATAACAAATATTTTAGTTGATTATCTTTTATGGCTTTTTCTGCCTTGCTCGAGCCTGCGAGACGGAACAACCTACATTCGCAATTGACTATTCAAAAGCTAAATAAGAAATACAAAAAGAAATTTGTTTGACTCACCATTTTACAGTCTTTGAATTGCTAAAATTCAGGTTTAAAGAGTTTATCGTCAAAGTGTTTTGTTAAAAAGGTTGTCAGAATCGGTAGATGGAGTCAGAGGCACATTGAGTGGTGTGGCTAGATAATGAGGGTTCAAATGGCACAGCAACGAGAATAAAACAGCATACATGTGATTATATGTTGTTACGTGAATAATTTACCACTTTCAAACATCATCCATTTGCACTACTCAAGAATTTATTCATGCAATTCAACCTAATTATGAGATTTTTTATATACAAATTATTTCATTTTAATCAAGTTTAATCGCTGTTTGACTATCTACATGTAACAAATTCTAGTTCGGGGCCCTAAGTGCAACAACGGTTGTAAAGGAAAGACATTTTTCAAGAAATGGAGGCTCCTATCAACGAGGAACCCTTGTTATCTGGGCTTTTTGTGAAATTTTCGGCTTTCATAAGCCGCGTGCAAACGCAGATCTAAATCTCAAAAGCTGAAGTTATCTACCAAGTACTATAACACAAAAATTAGTAAAAGGAGTCCCTTAGCAAAATCTTTCTTCTGCAGAGAACTACTCATTATGACTAGAGCTACCTGGTTATTTTTTTTGGCAGACGATACCTTCGATACCTTAGCTTGAGGCTTCCTAGGTCGAATGCCACAATTTTAAGTCGATCGTAACGTTTGGAAGCGAGCTGTACTTCTAAGTTTTTCCAACAGCTCAGAATGACTGTTGTGGGAACTTGAGAAGTTAAATGAACATTTTTATGAAATAGTTACCAAGTTACAAACGAGAAGCAATCTCACTTCGTGCTTGATAAGCTGATGGTATTTATAGAGCTAGTATTTTATCAATGCCGGCTAGTGATTTCAGCCATCTGTTTGAGGGCAAATTATTGGCTTTCCGGCATGACCAAGTGGCGTATTACTGTTACCTCACTCTTAACTTACAGCTCGATGCTAGTGGTAGCATTTTTCGTCCATGGAGCACCATGAAATGTAACCTTCTTATGTAACAAGCCATGAAATCGCAGAGAGGCTTTCGTATGACCAAATTTAGGTTTTGGGAGTGTAGGTAAAGCAATTTTCATGCCCTCATCCTATTTGTAAGAAACCTATTCATTACAAACTCTCTAATTTTGTACCTCGCCATTATGACATCAATGCCTAGATTTTTTTCTTCTTCTGAACTCAGCGGCCGCGGGATGTCAACATAACATAGAATCAATGTTTTTTTAACCTGCGAGATGACTCGATTAATACAGCTCATCCAGGCCCAACTGCGATACTGTTTACGTTTTGAGTAGTTCCTAAGTGAGACAGTGCTAGTCCAATAGGAGTCGCTGTAAGAGGGTAGAATTAGAACTGCGAATTCAGCATGTGAGAAGACAGGACCGCGATTATAAAGCATATAATCAACAGAGAATTTTATACCAGATCGAACAACCCACCCGAGTGATCGAAAGTGGTGGTATACGATATAATTTACCATAAATGGATCGTCTGTTGATAAATCAGAACTAGACCGCGGTGGAAAGTACGAGTTTTGTCGACAGAGACGGAATAGAAGTTCAGTTGAAATTCCAGATTTCGTTATGGGGTCTCTAACTTGAAAGCATCCGAATGCATAACACAAGAAAAAGGCCTCTTCAAGAGTGAGTTGAAAATGTTCTTCGTTTTTAATCACAAGAGGAATTACTTCCTCCATACTGCGGTCTTCGTTTTCTGTGGTTTTGAATTCTAGTTGGTTAGAATCCTCATGTTGACCAGGGAGAGCGGTCTCGATTGTGTTTGCTGTTGAAAATTTCCCGTCTAAGTTAAGATGACATGATGAGTCATTTAGCTTTTGTTGAGCTTTTGCTGTAGCATCGCATATTTCGAACTTGCTCATGGTAGATCGTTCTGTAGAAGCTGATGACGATTGGGTAGTCGCGCTCATTTCTATAATAATCTTAGAGGTGGAATATCTTTAAAGTTCGAATAATGGGATCAACGTACCTGATACTGATGCTGTGCTCGATTCGTTACCGATTGTAAGAGCAGATGCACTAGCTTTATTCTGTAATGACGTCTTTGGGAAAGCCTCACTGTCAGGAGAGCCCTGAACTATAGATAGTAGATGCTTAAGGTCAGATTGAGAATTAGGCAAAGATAGCAATTCCATTGGCCCAATGGGTGCCTTGTGGTTTGACGATGGGAACAAGTGGTCTGAACTTGAGATGTCATTAGAAAGTAAGGGTATAACGCTAGTTTGAATTTGTTCGGATCTAATTTCTTCTGCTTCCTCTAGTAGTTTTTGTTCAATGGCTTGTCTTTCTTTTCGAGCTCTTTCCCATTTTATCTTTTGGCGCTCCTCCCTTCTTTTCCTAGTAAATTCTTCGCTAGTAGTTGCCTTCTTATTACTCCTGCTTGAATATTCCCCAGCCAACCAATTCGGCTCACTACGACTCAGACTCCCTTTACCAAAAAAACCTTGTTCCCAGAGACCCCGAATTGATCTAATGTCGGTTACATGCACAGATCTTGTTTCCAATGAAAACCATCCTTCATAAATGGGTAAACAAAGTGATGGCACGGGATTAATAATTTGGTGTAGCCAGGTGTAAACAATATGAAGTATTGAAATTGGATTGTGTGGAACAAGGCTGGGAAGAGGAAAAGTTCGAAAAGGAACGGGGAGTCTATAGACTTGGTTGAGCTTCTGTATATGCGTTAATGGTCGAGGTTTTGGGATTTCATTACAATCAGGCTCTAATTGTTTAGATTGAATTGAAGCACTCAATTTGCTTAAGATATTTGTCATACTTAGTTAAATTCTAGACTGATATTCGATGACATTAGTTAAATGATTTTGATAAAAGATATTATGCTCAGGTTAATGAAAAGTTATTCAGATACCGTTGTAGTCTTCTCGAAAGAAAAATGAGCTTTCATTAGAGAAAGACATAAAGTCAGAGTCTTTCTCTTTAGCATCAAAACTTGTCATCACTAATTTTTTGTTCCAATAAAATGATAATCACAAGTAAAGAAATCATATATAACTCACAGTTTAAGTTAAACTTGATAAATGACGGTTGATAAATTATTCACATGGTAAATGTTTTTTGATGCTTCGGGTTTGGCTTTGAGTGAAAATTTATATTCCTCAAATAATTGACTAGCTTGGTCATGTGATACAAAATCCGACAAATTGGATGGTTAAAACGAACATTTACATTGCCTGATGCACATCTGAGATAGAGTCATATGAGCAATCTAGTATAGCCTACGAACGATTCAAATTCAAGATCAGAGCTTGTTTCCCAATCACAATCTGTCTACTAACTATGGCTCCAACATCGAGGAATTGAAGCAGAAGTCTGCAGCCTTAAGAACACGATTTCCAGTATTGATTTCATTTTCAGTGCCTCACAGAAGGCTCTGCTTGTGTTTTTCCTTTTAGACATAATATCGTAGAAGGCCCTTCTTTATTTCTCGGAAGATCATGCCATATTGAAAGACTCCACTGGACAAACCCTACCCTGGAGGTAGAGTATGTGAGAATTCCCGGGGTTCGGGGTTAATTGACCGACGAGGCTATTGTGGGATTTAGCCCAGCCCTAATTTTTAGCCATCAGTAAGCCGATTTGTTTCTATTGGGATTTGGCTCAAAAGCAGATTTCCTGTCCCAGATTAGTTGGCGGCACGATCTAAGATTTTCACAACCCTAAGTTATGGTTATTTTTCTGTCTTCAGATATATATCTTTTGAAGCAGTGCAATTAACTACCTCACGGGTGTGTACAGTTAAGGCTAACGGACACTGCACGCAAGCAATACCATAAAATATTTAATATTTTTCTATGCTAGACTACGGAGGTGGAATGGCTTCTATATATACTTTTGAGCCATTAACTCCATGATCCAGATTATTGTGGTCAACTGTAAGTACCCAACCTCTCAACTTGATAATCTGTAATTGAGCGAGTCTGTCAGGCTGGCGGTGGAATTATTCAGGGTGGTTGACGAGCCTCGAGAGTTGGTGTTGTTAGAGATGCCAACCTCTCTGAGCTTATTAGTATAGGGTTTATTAATGCAGGGATACCTTAATATATTACGATCGTTATGATGTAATTTATTAAGCCAGGTGCTAGGCTAGGACGCTTTGGGATCCTAGCAACAATTTAGTGGGTATCACCCATAACAACGTGTGACGAAGACGGCGCTTCTACCTGTACGCTGTGTCCACTACGAACCTGAAGTTAGAGCCAACAGAGACACGCATTACTTGGTAAGGGAGGAACAGTCACCCACATGAGTTTTTGGAGCGTGCCAAGCTCCTATTATGGCGGTGATGGATTAGACTGAGTTGGCTCTTTTACTACGATGAATTCCCATAATTCTGACATTATACTATCTCCCGAGGAAAGAACACCGCTACCTAAGCGCTGGTGGTGTCGGTATAAGGAGAATATCTGGACTGTGGGATATTAGGGAGATACAGATGGGGATACACACCTCGTGTGGCTCTGGTGTCTAGGCCTCACCTGGCTAGGGCTGCAGGTTTTTTGAGATTTTTTCCCTCGTACACAGTTCTCATTGCTGCTCTTTTTACTTTTTTTTTGAGCAGAAGATTCCGTAGAAAAGGTGGTTGAATTCTACGGGTAATTACTGAGTCAAATGGCTACCCGTTATGGGTCAATGTATCAGCGATCTTAGGTTTGTGGCAAAAGGGGATAGGAGTACTATGAAAGGTGTGGCCTGGGTCAGAGAGGAGCTCTAGTGTTATAATAGTCTTGGACTCAAAATAGCACGAACAAATCAAAAAACAAATAAGCAGCACGCCAACAAATCCAACACAGGTAAGTTTTGATATTTTGTATGGGAGCTCGCGAAAATTGGCCTCCCGATACGTTACAATATTTTGTCAAAATGGTACATATAACGATTTTCCAGGCCGGATTTAGCGGTAATGGATCCCGTAGACCATCCACATCCAAATATTTTGGAACAGATCGTCTGTTCTCTCTATCCACTTGTGCGTCTAGTCGGGGGGCACCATGCATAGTTGAATTACAAGCTCACGGCTTCGGTATACATGTACCGGCCCCGACAATCCTTCAGGCCGTCAGTCCAGCTCTCGATGCAAAGCCGGTCCGGTCCGTCCGGCGTCAGCGCCTGGTTGTATTTCTCGGGTTCACGGGTGATGGAAGACCTCGGGGATGCCAGCCGAATTCCAGCATCCCGGTATCGCGCCGTATTCCGGGTTGCTCGTCTGACGGGCTGGCACGCCCGGGCGACTCGCGTGGCGAATATGACGGAACCCCGGGCCATGTCATCACACCATCTACGGCGACACCGTCGGTCGCGGCTCTACAAGTCCAGCACTTGCGTGACCGTGCGTGGGGGGTGGCAGTCTAGGACGTCGCTCTCGACGATGTCTTGTCTGATCTGTGCTCCGGTCATAGATATCAGAATGGCGGCGCACCGGTCTTGGGGATGTGACCGAATCTCTTGACCGGGAGATGTCGTGGTGCGAAAACAATTCACGTAGCCAAGCACCAGAGAGATCCACAGGTGTCAGACGTTCGTCGTTCTGCGCCTTCCCATCTCCTCGGTTATGAATATCCTCACGTGATAGAGAAATTCCACAACGCTAACTCGACCAACGCCGAATGCCATCTACAAGATCGAAGGCGGATGTACCACCTCCCCCAAAAAAGGCGCGTTAGCCAGCTTACAATGTGATGGTAGCACGGATCCGGATCGAGATCTTGCGACGCACAATTATCCCCAAAGTTTCAAGCCCCTTGTATAAATCAGATATGTCCTCCGATCCATGACCCAAACCTCCCTATCCCTTCTCATTCTCGGCTTCCTCCTCTCTAACTTTGTACCCTATGCCTTTCATCTTCTGTCGGATGGATATCCATAACATCAGAAGCTTGTAAACCGAGACCCACGAAAGAGTTACAATATGTGAAGGGCAACGGTATCGCGTGTCACGAATTATAGGTGCCACAAACTGTGTATAATTGTCTACGATGAATTTAAGTTCTAGGGCAAAGCGCTATATATAAACAAAGCCGGGACGCGTTCCATAGTTACCTCTAATCCCTGCTTAGCGCAGCCACAACCACTAGCCACAGCATAACAGGGCGCAGCCCGTTACATTATCCTCTTTTTCTCACGTTGAACATCTTTTTCTTCTTCCTTCTACCCGGACCTTGTCTTGAGTCTTCTCCTGCTCCATCGCCTGTTCCATAGAGGGCTTCGAACTTGTCAAGGGCCTGCGTTTCCTCTAGATTCACACGGTCTTCCCAATTGAGTTTCGCAAACCCATTTCATTTTACCAATAACTGACAGACTGATCCTTTACCTCGTCGTACGCTCTCCGCTCGTAAAATTTTGTCGAAAATTTGTTCCGGGGATTAGTCTTGACCCGTGTCATCTAGAGCTTCAGGGATAATTGGGGGAGGCTGATCGTCATCTTTGGTTTGTGATGGTAAGGGATCTTCGTTAGCTCTTCTGAGCAATTGAACAAGAAATCTTGGCCAGATCTGCGACAGTACATCTAGCTCCACTACATGAGGCGAAATTATCTTGGTTATACGGTACTTAGCATTAACACATGCTAGGTTCTTCTTTGGCTGAGGTGTATGAATGTTCCCCAGATTCAGCCATACTTTATCTCCGATGCGAAATATGGGGGCAGGATTTCTGGCTCTATTAGCTTGCTCTTCCATTTGTTGCTGGGCCCATGCCATTGCTGCTGTCGCATACTCCTGGGCCTCCCGGATACGGGCTATAAAATTTTCCGCCCTCGTCGCTGGTGTTGTGCGCCTTTCTTTACTTGTCCGATTAAACTGTTGAACTGGTTCCACATGATATTCATGTTCCAAGAAAAAAGGACTCAATCTTGTGGTTGAGCTATCTCTATTATTGATCGCTAATTGGGATTCATACGCTCTGTCGCCCCGTCCGTTTTAGAATGGAATGCTGTTGATAAACGCTGTTCAATATTTGTCATTTCACACAAACGTTTCCAAAAATCTCCAACCCAATTAGACCCTCTGTCCGAGGTGATTGCATGAGGGAACCCGTGGAACCTGTAGTGACGGTTAACACCGCTTTGCACAATCTTCGGCATTCATCGACTCCATTGCTTCTAGTGTAACACTTCTTAATAGACGATCTGTGATAACCATTAAAAAGCGCGGTCTACCTTTTTTTGGATGGTTGATCTGTCATGAAATCAACTGACGATTCACTATGGAACCTTTCTGGAACTGGTGAAGAGAGCAACAATCCCTGTCTTTTAGACCGCCACACGTGTGTACGACCGCAAAATGCTCATTCCCGGCCAGAAGAATGACCTAGACAGAATAGCCAATGTATTATTACGGCCCGGATGCCCGGTAACATGCGAATCATGCGTTTGAGGTATTAATGCAGTCTGCAATGGCTCCCAATTTGGTATCCATAACCTTTTTCTGAAGCACGAAGCCCCCCTAGGATCTAATTCGCATTCTGCTAATGATATCTTGATTCCTAGATTAGCTGGCATATTCCTCTGATTTTGCCACATTGCTTTATATAACCCTTGAAAAACTATATTATCTTCTGCTTTCCCTTTATCCCACAAGGCTTGAAACGGTTTTTTAGAAAATAGTTGTTTTCCATCAGGAATCTCATTTGTTTTGTCTGTATTTAGTTGGCAGAGCACGATAAGCTCTACCGGTGCTAGGAGAGCCTTTTTTTAATTCATTTTCATCGAGCCAAACACTCTTTAGAAGTTGGAACTCTCTCTCTTGAAGTCGTGGATCGTCGGGGTTTTTAGGGAGATCTTGAGTGCGGCGCGATAGCGCATCCGGGCGCACAGCTTTTTTTCCAGCTCTGAACTTGATTTTGAAATTGAATTGAGATAGTATTTGAGCCCATCTCAATTGCCTCTCAGATAATCTCCGAGCCGTCATGAAGGATTCTAAATTTTTATGGTCCGTTAATAAGACAAACGGCTCTTGAAGTCCCATAAGTTCACCCCGCCACTCCTCTAAACCCGAATCATCCCCAAGAGTTCTTTGTCGTGTATATCATAATTACACTAGGTAGGGGTCAGCTTTTTGGAGTGATATGCTACAGGGCTCAGGATTCCTATTTTACAATATTGGGACAAATATGCCCCCGTTGCCCAGCCGGAAGAATCTGTTTCTAGGATTGTAAGTTTGTCTTCATCCCACATAGCGAGCACCGGCGCATTACTAAATCGATGCTTCAACTCTTCGAACGCCTTTTGATGCTCGACAGCCCAGTAAAATGATGTTCCTTTCTTTGTCAGCTCGTGGAGTGGGGCTGTCAAAAGGGCAAAGTTATCGATAAAACTCTGATAAAAGTTGGCAAACCCTAAGAAACTTCTGATTCCTTTGATATTGGTTGGCCTTTCCCACCCGGTTATTGCCCGCACCTATTCAGGATCTGGCTTTATACCTTCTGCAACACATATGATGAACCCTAGGTACTAAATTTCTTTCTTTGCAAACTCGCATTTCTGTGGATCCAGCTTAAGTCCAGCATCAGCGAGTCGCGAGAGCACTTGGTTGACTTTAATCCAATGATCTGTCAAATCACCATTGGAAAAGATAACGACATCATCCAAGTATGCAGCGCAAGTATCCCCTAAGAGATCTCATAGTACTTTATTGATCCAGCGCTGGAAAGCTGCTGGCGCTCCTTCTAGTCCAAATGGCGTAACTAGCCACTCATAAGCACCAAAACGCGTGCGAAAAGCAGTTTTACATTCATCGCCCTGAGCAACTCGAAGTCTATGAAATGCTGCGCGTACGTCTACTTTAGAAAGCCAGGTTACCCGAGCCATCATTCTCAGGGTCTCTCTTATTAATGGAAGAGGATATCTGTCTCGTTCATTTATTGCGTTGAGAGCGCGGTAATCGACACAGAACCTTAGTCCTCCCCCTTGCTTTCTCATGAACAAAACTGGGGCACCCCCCGGTGAACTGCTAGCACGAATCCAATTTTTATCTGAGAGTTCGGTCAGAGTTTTTCTTAGCACCAAAAGTTCATCGCAAGACATTCCATAAAGTGGACCCCAAGGAATTTCTTTTGATCTGCCCCCTGCTCATCTTTTTGCAGGGTAATTTTTGTATCAATTCCAGGTCGGTTTGGGGGTAACGCATCACCCTTCGGCAAGTCGTCCAAGAACATTTCTATAAATTCATGAGTTTCCTGCGGAAGACTCTGTAAGATTTCTTCTCGAACAACCGCTTCCTTTGGCTCTAACGCTCTCGTTATGTCATTAACAGATACAGCCCCAATATATGCATTCCTATCTCTCCGGGCACCGTTCATTAACGCGGCGAAAATTGAGCCAGGAGTCAACTTTGCATGATTCAAGCTGACGTAAGATATCCTACATTTGATGTTCTGAGGAGCTTGTTTCTCGTACCACCCACTCGCTCTCACTATCCACCCGTGTTTTCGACTTCCAAAACGGAGATATCTCTTCTTTGCTATGTAAACAACATCTTTGTGCTCAAGCCACGGTTTGCCAAGGATTATGGCATAAGCTAAATTAGGGACAACGTACCCCCAAATTTCCTGCTGTCGGCCGTCGATATCTGGTTCAAGATGACCGATTTGCGTAATCTTTGTTTCTTTATTACCATTTGCTAAACGTAGAGAGAGTGGATTAATTGCTTCAGTTTGAATTTTAAATTTGCGCACCAGGCTTTCATCGATGGCGGAGTAACATAGACATCAAGTATCCACAAGAGATTGCACATAAAAGGATTTATTTATTAAACAATCTATTAAAAACGGTGGATTATGCATGTTTACCAATTTCTCCTGACCTCTAGTTGAAAAATTCTCCCAGCTACTTCCTCTGAACGCGACTTTGTTCAGGGCTCCCCGTTTCTCGAGTCTTCACTTTTTTCATCCACTTCTATATCAGCTATGCTGACTCCTACGTCAGGAGGCTCCGCCGCACGATATTTTTGGCATTTGAATGAACTATGACCCGACTTACCGCATCGAGTACATAGTCCCTTGTCGACTAATTTACGAAACTCAACCTGCGACCTCCATGGTGCACGAGGCCTTGACTGACCGGTCTTCAGGCCATTATTCTGCTTTTCCACCAGCAGAAAGCGCTTTAATGCCACTCATGACCGTATCTCCGTCGGAATCTCTTGGCGTTTCCTTGCTATTAGGTCTGAAGGCGGAGGGAACAATTGAACCACGCCCTGGGATATAAGTCGTTCTCGTCTGTAAATTTGACGAGTTTGAACAGTATTCGGGCAAAGTGAAAGACCTGAGACGCTCATGAAGTTCATGTCAAGCCCTTCTCTATCCAATTTATGCCATGGCGTGACACCGGCGGGCACCAAGGCGCCGGTTGTGAGATAGTTCCTCTCCCGGAGCGTCAGTCTTATCCGCATCAACAGGAGAACTTTGTACAAGATCTGCGCCTTATCTTTGATCTTTAGCAGGACCCGTGTCTCCTCTTCCTCCAAAGCGGCGCCGAATACCAGCCCGCATACTACTCTCAATAGGTGGGTGT
>JAATOF010003106.1:0-11886 GCA_013170925.1 Podosphaera leucotricha | reverse complement strand
TTCCTTATTAGTTGTAGAAGTAATAGACTATATAACGACGGAGATCACAATCCTTGGAATTACTTTTGCAGAAATCAAATCGGGAAATCACTTGTGTTGAATTTCAATTAGGTACAGCATTGATACTTAGTCTATCGAATGCCACCTTAAAATTTATAAGTTGGGCTCGTATTGAGTCAATTGGTCGGACGATCTTATTCAAACTAGCCAAACTAATAGAGGTAATGTACGATTGCCGACATAGGGTGGGCAGGCGGATGACAGGTATTTGAGATGATAAAAGATCAATTGTTCTCCTACTTATGTAACTCATTTGAGAGGAATTCTATACGGAAAATATAGTCTGGGTTGTATGCTTGGATATCTATCGTGGAGTGTATCTCCGCATATGATAATGCCCTGCCCTCACTGGTAATATTTCAGGGATAATATATTCAATAATTAGCAATAATTTATGCTGTTCTCAACTCCTTATGATTGGAGGCGGGCCTAAATTTGCCTGAACTCGAATCTATTCAGCCAGATAATTCTCCTGGGTTTGAGAGAGCTTTTAAAGATCAAAACTAGCCAAGGTCATAGCCTTAATACAACTTTGAAGTGTTGATCATGGTGTAGCCCGTTCTGAAGGAAGCAGCATTTCTCAGACTCCGGCCATTTACTCTGGCTTTGAGTGCACAAAGAAGTTGATTTTCGAAATAACGAGGCATCTAGATCGAATTAATATCCCTACAAAATCTAAGAGGAATTGGGGGGAAATTATTGGGGTAAGAAATTTTCTCCCAAGTCAAATGGTTCCAAGGAATGTGTGTTGTGTAAAGCGACGTTAATTGCGACATGACAAGAATAATATTATTTGTGTAAACGTATTAAGCGAGCGAGTCGTGGTTACCGTGTCAAGCCAGATGATACTAATCGTATGAGATTAGTAGCATGAGACAAGGAGACTCATTGTAGGAGTTCACTGGGCGTAATAATAAAATTAGGGCATTAGATAGATGACCGCTCTTTATATATGTATATGGTGGATGTATCACTCACATTGAAGCAATTAAGTCAAATCAATATATCTTCCCTCAGACATTCTTCATTATCGCCCTACGTTCTACCCTTAGGTTATAGAATCATACATGAGCATCATTGCACTACTACCTCACTCATAACTTTAACAGAGTGAGGGTTTGAGGGGGCCAGCCAAAATAACATGGAAGGTGCGAGAGATGTTAGTGCCCTATAGCGCGCGTCAGAGCCCATTCAGTAGAGGTGGGCGCGGCGCAGGAACGCCGTAAAGTAACGTTACCTGTCTCTCATATGAGCCGTGATACACGGACGACTTCTCCCACATCTCCACAGGTCAGGCGTTTCTGCGTGACGGAACTATTTATGACCAGTCATGAGGTGCTGCTGGCTTGCGTTTTCACGCATCTCGAGCGACGATGCCAAGTTCCGTGGCCTAAGACAGATGTACGAGTTTATCGACATGGACTGATTCTTAGCAGCCTGTTATAGGGGACGGGCAAGTTGATCTTAAGATTTCTCTTGTAGTTGTAGCCCTTGGGCGAATAGGTTTGAATACTTGACAATACATAACAAACTTACATCTAGACAGCTGGAATTTCATCGCTGATATTACTAGCTGTTGATCCTGAAGTCAACAAGAGTTGTTGGTAAACTTGGCACGCCTGATTTTTACCAATATGAAGCTACCGCGAGAACGTGTGGCTTGTGAGCCTTACTAGTATTTTATTCGTACCTGTCAACCTGCTGTCTCAGGTGGAGTACATGTACCCAACGGCCCGCTCAGTGTACACCATCCAACCCTTGCTTTGTAACTAAGCTATCGGTACATGTAGTACTAAATATAATAATTACCCTGCTCTCGGGCACTCGCGTGGTACAGGGTACAGGACTAAATATTACAATCTGAACTAGAAATAAACTCACCTCTCGGCATCCATGCTGCTCCTTTCATATGCCACAGCTATGCTCTTGTATCTTCTCTCAAGGCCGAAGGTTACATCCTCTGATCAGCTGACGTGTGTGCAACTGCATGAGCCTCGTGCGAGCATGACAATTTCAATGAATAGATATGCACCCGGGGCCCATATGAACGAAGTGACAGACGCACAGTTTTAATATTAATAGTCCATATCCCATGAACCAGAAGATAAAAAAAGCGTATGGTAACTTGTATCTTCCTCGTTGACCCATTCTTGATGCTTGGCCTTGCTTCAATAATAGCTTAGGCTCTTCGTAATCACCCCATGAGGATAAGACCTTCGGTATTCTCGATCCCAGTGAAGCTGGGACATGATCCGCGGAAAAGACTGGTATCAAGGTGTCATTCCCCCACTTCACGCTTTGGACAGTGTAGGTTCCAAGAAAAAGAGGGTGGGAGAGTGTCACGGTCACTCGTGATTTATAGTTGACAATTTCTTCAAGGAGATTCCATGAGACGTATTGCACACGATTCTGAAAATGAGCCTTACTCCAATCAATACCTTCACATGGAATTTCTTTCGAGAGAAAAAGTCCACAGTTAAATAGATGCGAGATGATGCGCAAGGTAATATTGGCAATATTCAGAACAGCGCTTGTGGAGAAACTCAAGTTCCCTCGGTCGGTTAAAAAATACTACTGGCGAGAGGGTCACGAGCATTTGTCTCTCTTTGCCGAAATTTTGCTGGCTTGATCGATACGGGGGTTGCAAAGTTAATTGAGAGGGGTAGCAACTACCCGTCTTGGAAATACGCGTGACGACCTGCCATTCGATCCACATGCAGTCGACATGCACATGTGAATATATCATCTTGCCTCGAATGGCTTGTATCCAGATCGTACACTACTCTTGGCCCCTTCGACCCCCTCTATCCTTGATCCAATATAATCTCCTGGCCTCTGCATCCTCGTTTTTTAAATTTTGAGCCAAATGGCGTTCTGTGCCTTGTAGTGAGTGGGTTTTCCATAACCTGGATTCATCTTTTGTGAGTGAGTAAAAGAACAGAAACTATCACATGACATGTACAAAATTAATTGCATATAGTCAACTGTCTGATTACGCGATATATTTTATGAATACATTGTAATAGTCACGCATTACGTGTGACTTGAGTTGAACAGTCCTGATGTTTTGCAGGATTGTTACTTGACTCCATTTCTCCCACTAAATCACTAATCTTAGGGTAAAAAGTTTAATGCAATCCTAAAGTGGTTTTTTCACCCTAAAACTATTGCCCAGTCCACTCATGAAAGTCTAGATATCCTTGGACAATACTCATGTAGAGTGGTTACCTTTATTAGAGTGATAAAGATATTTCAATGGCTAACGATCTATTTCATTTTTCCTTCGATAAGAGTCAGAGTTGAGGATCAACGGTCATTGCGGATAGACCGTCCTAGTCTCTAATGATGCCTGGGAGCGCCGACCAGGTATGAGTTTTCTAAGTCTGTTGAGTCGTCCTATTAATAAAGCAATGGAAACGCATACACAGACGCAATTACTAAGACTCATGTGAGTGCATAGGGGTTTGATGAGCTTGATGTCTAAATAGATCGGAAAAGACATGGGAAACATGTAGCTGTAATAAAGGCCACATTATATAATAGCGCCATCACATGGCTCGTTATTTTGGCGTCTTCTATCATTAATTGTCTTGAACAAAAGAACATCAAAAGATGCTGTAAGGGCATGAGGAAAGCCATACACATTCTCTCGTTGATATATGTTGAATGTCACATCTAAATTTGAGCGCGATCTCACTTTGCACAAAATCGCGAATGTCAGGACCCTGAAACTTTCATAAAACCAAGTTGAATCTGGTGAATTTAATCGCTGAATACGCGTCAAGTACGACAAGTGAAATACTATTGAGTTAGCATGCATAAAAAGAGAATCATCGTCGCCTGGCGTCTCGCCAGCATAATTACAATGAGAGTTTGCCAAAAAATACTTAAACCAAGGACCCATGTCTCCTTTCAAGCGGAGCTCACCAGAAGAGCATACTCGCTCATCCTCAAATGGCTTTGTAGATGAAAGAAAATCTGGTTCTTGTCTGCAGTTAGATGGAGGCAATTTGTCCCGTTCGTAGTCGGCATTGTCGAATAAGATTTCCAGGAAATATTTTGGCGGATTGGAAGGATTTGTCGCAGCCCTTTTTGAGTGGTTACGTTGAGCAAGTGTCTGCGGACGATTTATCTATTGTTATGATTAATTCGGTGTAAAGCGTTAAATCTATTTGCAACTTGGGATTGGATCCTCCAGTCACAGCTCCAAAATAATTACGCGGACCTTGGGCTAATGAATGTTAGTTAGTCCGCGGATAATGGGACGCGGATGCGAATTTGTCAGCAGTTACACGACGCTAAATTTGTAATTTAAGCCTAATTTATTCGTCAAAAATTCTAGGAGTAACCCCCCGACGTTGACCCTGTACCCAAATGGACAGGCATAGCCCCAGTGCCATTCAGCATCAAGTATCCCCTGCTAACTTAAGTTGCCACGACCGGCCTCGTTTGCGCTCTGGGGTGTTATTGTGCCGTTCGTTTCCTAGACAACATCGCGCTGCATGGGATTTAAGACCTGTCGAAACTCAGTGACAGGCATCATTGGAATTAGGGTAAGGGGGCTGAAACGGTCGGTCGGTATCCGGATGGATGGATACAAGCAGGTAAGCTGGCCAACAGGTAATTGGCTTGTTTGGATTGGCTAAAGAGACCTGGGTAGAGAGTTAATTTGTTTGAACTTTAACTTGGTGTTGGGAAAGTATGTCTCTTTACCTTGAGGTTTGCATTGGAGGAAAAGTTGAAGCCAGAAATTGTGATATCTTTCGACTGGATAGACGATCACAAATAAGTTTGGAAAGTTCACCATAATCGCACATTCCACACATCTGTTGAGTGACTAAATTCATCAGGCTTAAATTAATCCATTTCACAGTATGATCTGTCCGTGTTTGCAGAAGATGAAAATCCACATCGTTATCGGAGAATGAACTTCAGCAGGTTACATAGGCTAGAGTAGATTTGGGTGCCTTGGGAGTCAATAGGTAGATGCTCAAATGGTTTTGCTACAAGTACAGAGTCTTCAGAGAGGATGGGTACTAGATACCCTAGTCAGCTATTTTATCTACTAGTTTTTCGAATCGCCTTCATCTTAGTCTAATGTGATAACGATGTGGGAATAGTGGCGCTTCCCAAGTATCAACATCCTAGAGCTAGATCATATTCTATTTAAAATCCGATTTCAAAAAACTCTAGGTTTGGATTAAAAGGTTAATTGTGAAGAAACGCGGATCGCTTCAAGCCCTGACAGTTTTTAACTTGTAACCTATGGCAAATTGCTATGACTGAATTGCTGAGTGGGAAGTAGTGAGGGATTGTTGGGCTCAAGGGAACACAGACGTTTAGTCAAATTATACCATATAGCTATATGTAATTTCACCAATTTAGGTTGATCAACAACTTTGTACCCTAAGCATTACGACGCTTTGGAATTAATTATATTAGCTTTTATTCGTTTTATTCCGATATGAATATGTGGATCATGTGTGCACAGTTGTTTCGCCATGCTCTATTATGTAATAAAATCCTTGACTTTTCGGAAAGTAAAAGTCTCCAGGGAAACCCCCATATCCATTTGGAGCAGCGATAGTTGACATTCAAGTGACCGATAATCTCGAGTGAGAAGCTACTAATAGATAGAATAATGCAAACACTTGTAGAAGTTAGAAAATTATGCCTGTACAACGTATTTGATGATTTAAGCTTACTTTAGTGAGCACTCCAAATCGTTGAAAGCGTAGAAGTGCCTGCTATCGACCGGGTTGAATAGTTTTCTGTAGTCAAGGACTCGATGGAGATAGTCATGAATGGATTGATAAATCCTCGACGCAAGTCATATTCGTCTACTTCTGTGGTGGCGGGAGCCGGTACCCGGAGTATTGAACTACGCCTTTGTGGATTTCGTAGTTTAACTTTTGTTCGTACGACCTCTCATAGATATCCAGCCCCAATCAACGATAACCATAGTTTCTTGACCTCGAGTCATCTGAACGTCCAGGAAGCGTAAAGGTCGATCCCATTTGGTGTCGTAAAATTCACGTCATCTGTCATGAAAAGATTTCGTGATACTCATGTAACAATCACTCACGCAGATACATTAGCGAGCGCAATTTTCTCTTCAGCTCTTTGATCGTGCTAAATGATACTTTTGATGGTTTCTTTCGGCAGAGAATGCTACTGGTGCTAGTGGATGTGAGACTTCCATCGTCTAACGAGAGCTCAGAATTCGCATTTCTTTGAAGTGGAAAAGGAGAGAAGCTACGCTGACGTTTGGTTGTCCCTCGATGGGATGATCGTGATGAAGAGACTGTCGGTGTATTTATGTTGTCCTTCACTCTTTTGTCATATTTGTCCATTTCTAGAAGAACGGACATTAAGAATGGATCTGTAGTCGTTGATTGATCACCAACTTGTTCCGAGCCTTCGCGAAAACGAGAATCGCGGCGAGTGGGAGTAGCGGGAAGAGGAATTGGCAGTATAATTGTAGTTGTTTGACATGACGAGTCTGACATCTTCCTGTTTTCCGAGTTGGCAAAGAAACAATTTGTAAATGCGGCAACAGAGAGTTGGAGGGACAATGAAGACAAAGATGAACGCAAAGTGGGTGATCAACGTGGAGAAAGAGAACGATAGACAGAATTTGTGGCGATCATGCGGGCGGAAAAGATAATATATAGATTATTGATCGGGTCGAATAAAGGTGAAAGACTAAATGAATCTTCAAGCATATGATTGGATGTAGTGAGCTTTTAGATGAAGCACCATCACGAAACGTAGAATCAATTTCGAACAGTACAGGAAACATGTAACTTTCTATCATATAGAGGGAGGACACTAAATTTTGCGATAAAAATTAAGATAAGAAGACTATGGACCCTGCCTGTACTTCTTAAGCCGAAGCTTCAGGTCCAGATCAAGTAGAAACTCTAACGTTTATCAAGCCTAGTAAGGGATACCCTTGTCAACATGTGACTAGGATGGAGCGGATAAATTTGGTTTATTTAAGGAGTCGTTGTGGGGTTATCTCCATAAGCTATGCCTAATATGGACAGAAGTTCCCCTCGCATGAAGATCAAGTTAAAGCTCATTAATCTATAGCACAATTATTGTTCTACTTTGTTTTATGCTTCTTATCAACAGAATCTACCACATGTACTGGCATATTCTGATATCACTATGGCGACTTATGACACATACTATTTATTATATTCCAGGTAGAGTACGAAGTCTCAAGTTAATGTTGGCAAGGATTTCTCAAGAAGTTTCAGACATCTATTCTTTAGGTCTTGGATATCGAGACCGTCCGGATTCCAGATCACCTTTCATTTTTGCCTCTGTTATTTGACAGAGGTCAGGTCAGAGAATTAGTCAAAGTATAAAAGATCTCCATCTAGAACATCTTTTATGTGATATATATCGCTTCCTCTGTGATTCGTATCTTTGTCCAACATGAAAGGCCAAGAAAGATCTCCACGTAGTGAGGCAAAGTCGGCAAGTACGACGCCACAGCATTTCGATTCGATTCTATTACTCTTTATACCTGCGCGCCCTAAAATAGGGTCCTCTTATTGATGTGAATGACTATATGCACATACACCACCTCGCAACCAGAAATGGTGATTCCGCACAATAGTACGGTCAAAGCCGAAAGTAATCATCGAGTAAATCCATTATCCCGTAGGCGTAGTAAAAGCCAAGAGATTTGTAGTGTCGATACTCAATCAGCTGTAAGACTTGGATACGACGTAATTTTAGAATGTGAGATTCTGTGGGCAGCGACTCAGGAGTAAAAAAAACTTAGCAAATTACAAGTCTTTGACGATGTCTGAATAATTAATGCCGCCCGTAGAGGATTAGCGATGTGCTTTCTAGGAATAAAATCAGGATAGCGATAGTGTCTCAAGGATAAGTGAGTCGGAGTTGGAACATGACGTGGGGCAGGGACAAGTAACGCCAATCTCTAGTGTCAGTATTGTTCATTCCCACCCAAGTAATATACAGTAATAGTGTACAGAACTTATCTTATCCCTATTCGTCACAGCACTGCTATCCTTCTAGTCGAGGACGGCTTAAAGTCCTACGCGTCAGGGGAAGTTTTCACCTCTGACCTTGACCCTGAAACTTCTTCATCCTCCCAGGTTGTGCTTTCATTCGTAGCGCTACTTTTTACAGGGCTAGAGAAGTCGTGCTCGGTCAATCATTTGAACGGACAGACATTGCATCGGATAACAATAAGGGTACACTAAAAGCTTGTCTTGTTAATACGATCTAGCATGCCCAGAACAGATTTTGATTGGCGCTCTTCTGATAAAAACGGATTCTAGAGTTCAGCGTACGTACAATTAAAATCGGTAGCAAGGGCAGTTTTTCAAATGTTCATGCAATGCACAAAGTAGTCAGGCAATAAATAATGAATGTTAGTTTGTATTCTGTATAACTTTTACGTCACGCCACTATTTTACAGCGGCAGATAGATCCACAATTTCCTCATACTATTCTAATTATAGTCAGTCACAGCCGTAATTTACCCCTCCAAATTTGTGGTTGATCTTAAGACGCTTCCTTGTGACACCATCAGGTGGCCGAGAAGAAAAAAGTGTCGATATTACGGCCTTAACCCGCTCAATTATTAATACTTCAATCCAGTATTAGCGATCACTCACTGAAGAGAAGACACGTTCAGGACGCACTTCAATTTATTGGTCCATGCGGGCGTGGACTATACCGACTGACCATTTACACATAAAAGAGCGGGAGACAGGCTCCAAAGTTATCATGGGCGAACAGACAACAATCTCGATCGGTTGATCGATCGAGAGACATTAATTGGTTGCTTGGTTATATGGAGAACATCGAACGTTGATTAATTTATATTTCGCAACAAAATTCGTCTCACCAGCAACCAAATTTAAGTCCAATCTTAGCTCACTCGTTTCATCTCATCTCTTCTGATGATTGTTGCTATGCAGGCATTATACAATCACTGCTTTTTATCTCCCACAAACTTACCAATCATCGTGCCGCCAGCTATCACAATCCAGTACATATGAAATAATAATGTTTGAGAGTCAGCGACATGAATAATTAAACTTTCGGCATCACTCAAAAAATTTGAAATCTAAATTTTTGCAACTATAAACGAACTGAGCAAAGAACCCTCCAAGTACGCAACTTTAAGTAAGTCATTGATGATTTGCGGTGTCGAAGTAAGTGTGAGTGGTTCGTGGGTTGGTGTTTGTTGGTCTCAGTAAACCTTTTCTGATTCTCTGCCGTCGGGTTGAAGTTACAAAATCACTGCCGAAAGTTTAAATGTTACATATCGTTGTTTAAACGCGTATCGCCCAACGACCCGCACTCCTCACCCGTGCCCGCCCAAACTAAGTTTTAGTTTCATAAATATGGTGCTCCACTCTTCTACTATTTATAATTATTATACAATTCTGCGATGTGAGAAAAGAAAACCGAATTAGATAATGCAAAAGACTGTAAGCTCCCCAAACGCATAGCACCGATTATATACATAACCATATTGGATAATTCTTACTGTAACTCAACAACAACCACTTGAAAATTAATAACTATAGATTCAAAAGAATTTCAAGTCAATTTTTGAGCAGAATATTATCTATTTTCTATGAAAATAATGACTGATCGTATAGCCTTCCGGGGATTTTGCGTTGAGTAACCATTGCCACTTTTTGATCGCGCAATACCATTACGAAGCACAACTTGTATTGATGTTCAATTTAGCCAGAAAATTTAGTTCTATTGTCTATTTAAGAATTGAAAAATATCCACAGAAACCCTGCACAATTTGGAATCAATTTTCTGGGATTTTTTCACGATGAGAAAACTTTCACAATACCAGATTTCCTCCATCACTGCCCTATTCGATAATGGTAAGAAATCAGAAAAAATATCAAACTTTGGGCTGTCATAAATAAACAGTGGCTGGCACTACAGGAAAGCATTGGATCATACTTCAACGACTGTGCGTGGACAACTACGAAAACTAACACCTCGAGTCAAGTGAGCTCTGGCCTTAGGACAAGTAAATTGGTCTCTTGAAGGTCGAAAAAGGGTCATTTGATCAGATGAAAGTAAGATCAATAGAATTAATAGCGATGGAATCCGATATGCAACGTCTAAAGACCCAAAAATAGTTGCTCAAGATATGCTCAAATTTGGGTGCAGCAGCGTGATGATTTGTGATTGTATTTCATGGCCTAGCGCTTGTGGAATAGCTCGTGTGGTCGATAAGATGAATTCGAAGCAGTTGATCGGCATTCTTGGTCCCAACCATTGAAGAAGTGGCAAACAAGCTATTTTCGAACGACAGAGACGACGCTATTTTTCAAGCAGCAAGACAACGATGCCAAACATACTTTTAAGGCTAAAAAGAATTGAATAGTTTCCACGGCTACAAATACTGTGAAGTGGCCATTTCAATCGCTTGATTTGACCCCAGTTGTGCATTTCTGACTTCTGGTGTCTGGTCAAACGCCGACTTGGAGAGGACCCGAAATCACCCGATAGCATGGATAAATCGATGGAAAGAGTTGATGTAGTATGACGTGGTATCCATGAAAATTCATGTCAATCATTAATTGAAAGTATGGTGCCGATAATTTTAACTGTAAAGAGGGCGTAAAAGGGACACTCTAGATACTAGAATAACGCGATCAAATAGCCGCAATGGTCACCAATTGCAAGAACCCAGCAAGCTGTACAATTAAGAGTCGTCCCTACTAAGTGTACAGCCCCACTTAATGCACACCTTCATGATAATAAGGCACCCCCATTAAACACCCTATATCACAACAACTATACTAGACAATGCCCTGCTGTTCGCGAACAGTAAGCACCTCATGACTAGCTATCTAAAGATATTAATTTTTCCCTCGCAAAAGTGCAGATTGCTTGATGGTGCGCCCTGGTCGCGATTTCACCTCGTTAACGGGCTCAGGTCTTGCAGGCTTCACTGGCTTTGGTTTTGGCTTAGGAGTAATGATTTTGGGCTCGGGTTTTGCTTTCGAAGTCTTCTTAGCTGCTCTGACAGCCATTTCGAGTTCTCTGTTGGCCTGTCTGGCGAGCTTTGCAGCCTCGGAAGCAGCCTTCTTTTTAGCAGCTGGGGCCTCGCGAGCTCGCGACGCGACTGCTCGGGCTGCACGTCTCTTTGCGAGCTCGTGCTCTTTCTCAGCCTTCTTCTGAGCAAGAGCTTCCTTCTTAGCCGCTCTAGCATCAGCCAGCTCCTGTTGTTCTTGCTCCCGCTCTGCTAACACATGTATGTCCCTCATCCGCTGAACTTTCGTAGGGCTCATAAACAGAGAGCTTGTCTGCCCCTCAGACCTCAGTTGCTCGAGCACTTTCTTCTTCCTATTCCTCTGACTCTTTCAGATGCTGGTTGTCCAATTTTGTGATCGTAAGCTCCGCAGAAGTCTTGGCGAGCTCGTTGTAGAGACCCATGATCACCTTTGAGGTACAGTAAAAACTGGTTAATGCTATAATGCGTGATGAGGAAAAATCTATCGGGTTATCAAGTTTATTAGGTTACAGAGTTACAGATTTTATCACGTGAGCCAATCTGTGATTGACCTTTGCTGCTTACTATCCTGTATCCTGCGCTTGTAAACTTCTTCACGATCATCCGAATGTATAATTAAAGAATTATCTCCTCGCTGTTCTTCATAAAGGCGGAGAGTATTCAGAGCCTCCAGAGCCTGCTTATTAGTAATACTAGGTAGTATCTCCTCTTCCTCAGCGCTCTCGTATATGATCGGTGGATCGAATAATTCAACGATCTGCTCCTCAAGGTCTTCGTGGTTGAGA
>JAATOF010003105.1:0-12514 GCA_013170925.1 Podosphaera leucotricha | reverse complement strand
ATATATATGTGAATAGAATATGTATACAAAAAGGTAGTGGTCTATAAAGCCTTTCCTTAAATTAATTAATATCCGAATAATTATAGATAGCTGTAAAGGTAACGGTTAACCAAGAATTTGACAAGTTTTAAGGATATTGAAATAATCGTCGCATTATTTTTATTCAGTATTCTTAAGCCAAAAAAGTGATATGATAAAAAGGAGGGAATTATGATTTTCCTCCCCCGTTAGTCTATTGCAGGAATAGAAGTACCGGTATGTACATGTAGGAGCAATTCTGAATAATTATCTGATATGTTGTCATCAAAAGAGTGGGACCGTTTGGTAATACATGACGAACTTATACCCCATTGATGAACAAATAATACCCTTCTCTGCTTATTGCACAGCTCTTAATGCTCACGTCAATTTTCTAAGTCACCATCATGAAAGCTTACTGGTATGATAATGAAAGTGTAAGGTTATTCTTTCTTCATGGAAAAAGTTCAACTTATGGAAAGAAAAAATATAGGATGATCAACGTCTACCCCACCACTCTGGCCGTGAAGTTTCCCCCGATTACTTGGCCCAGTTGGGAGTCCTTTATCATCATTTTCCATCCAAGGAAGAAGTAGACCAGCTGGCGCTCGAGCGTAGTTACAAGAATCGTGACGTGATTACCGTCTCGCCCGAAGGCATGGGTGCCGTGTACGAGGAAAAGGTTCGATCCTTTTTCCACGAGCATCTCCATGAAGATGAGGAGATTCGATACATTCTAGACGGCTCCGGATATTTTGATGTACGCAGCGAGATGGACAACTGGGTGCGGATTAAGATGGAGAAGAACGATTTGATTGTACGTACGTCTCTCCGCGGACCCCGTCCGAGGGTCCGCTGCCGATAGCCGGACGAAAACTGACCCGACGACCATGATGTAGATTCTCCCGGCCGGAATTTATCATCGGTTTACCACCGATGAAAAGAATGTGAATAAATATTTATCCTCGTCCTATCACGGCATTTAGCTGACACCTTTAGTTCATCGTGGCCATGAGACTCTTCAAAGAAGACCCCAAGTGGACACCATTGAATCGGGGTCCAGACGTCGATAAAAATCCATATCGCCAGGAATATCTCCAGACTAGGAAGTTCATAACCGCTTGATACGCTTGTTCTTGTCACAACTACATGTAAGTAAATTAAGTATCTTATAGCAGAAGGATTCGCTCTGGATCATCATTCAGAATATGACAATTGATCTCTGTGAAGTATTTCATGATGAATTCTATCGAATTGTGGCTACATTTATTAAGTTTCTACAAGGTGCTCGTTTGAAAAGTTTTCTTTCTCAACTCCATCTCTCTGCCCGTATCCGCCGGATCCTTATGTTCCAACAACACTTGTATGTAAATGAACAAACTTCCAAAGTAAAGTCTGGGTATGCTGAACACATGCTCGCCCTATTGCGACAAGAGAAAGCTCCGACTCCAGCGAGACCATCAAGCCATAATTCTCGCGATGGTTTCGGCCCAAAGGCTATACGCACTCATGGATATATAAAATAATGTAAAAAGATTTTTAGCTCTAGTATATAGTTATGTTATCATAACTTTCTTATGCAGATCAGCATTAATGTTTCCAGCGTCGGACAGGGATTCCAATATATAATGGGAATCTTCTTCGGCTCGGATAAACTAAACATTACGTAGCACAACACTAAGATAAATAAATCACTTGTTATCGCATATCTCAAATCCAGTCATCACAAGAAATGAAAACAAGCTCCGAAAACATGAACTCGACGAATTTCAGATGCGCCCATGCATTTTTGCTTTTCGCTCTAATAATTAGGGGTTTTATTTGATTTAGTGGTTTCGAGAAATTTACTCATGTGATACTCGAGGAGCCAAGCATTGAAATACCACTCTTCTAATTCAGTGATTCCACACTTGAGGTATTCATACCGCCGTGTAAAAAAGACTCTAATTCGATCGTATATTCTTTGAGTCGGAACTTTCCTTTTTTGTGGAGTGACAAAACCAACGATTTTACAGGTTTCAGTAACGACGGCGCGATCACGAGGTTCTACCAAGTTAGTGATGACTACTATTACGGCGAGTCCATCTCACTTGGTTTGTCTTTTGGGAGGGATATCTTGTAGTCGAGGGGAATGGAGTAGTACGGGCCCGGTAAATAAAATTCTACTCCTTTACCCGGAATGAAGGGTCTCAGCCAGAACCTCCATCCAAAGATTCGTCGCTCGCAGGTCTCTATAATTTGGCGCTGGTAGTCGGTGATGAGATAGTTTCTTGAGCCGCAATTGAATTCTTTTACCGCAGTCTCTCCGATCACAAGAGGGGACAGAATCGTTTGTGTTCCGCTTCCCTTCCCCCTTTCATTTGTACGATGGCCAGAGGCAAGAAGAACGAGACACGAGATCAATAAAGCTATCAACCGCATTTTGCCTCGACTGAGGATGAGAAAAAATAATAATAACAGGGAAAGATGATCACGAGGAAGCAGCAGCCCAGGAGAGTTTATTCAAAAGACATTAACATCAGGCAATGCTGGGATGATTGGAAACTAATTTTAAGATTTATTTCGACTGATTGTTACTTCAATTGTACAGGCGATAAAATTTCTCCGCCTGAGTCAGTCCTCTCTCAGCTCTGATCAATTATCAGATTTCAAGATCCTATCAATCCTAAGAATCCCATTTTCTTGGTCACCCATATGACACTTTGTGTTGCTATGCTGTGACGCTGGCAGTATTGAGCTGTGAAATATCCTATGTCATTTTGCATCAACGCACAGCAAGATGTTCATCTTTTCGTTGATATATACTTTTGTCCGTGGCGAATTCGCAGAGGCCGTCCAATTTTTACCAGGAGAGTTCAATTATTACTTCTATAAAAATCTTAGCAATTAGGCTGGGCTGGCTGTAGATCCACACTGTGGGTTACTTCAGACTCCCCCACGTTACCGTTGGCCACATACCTTGCATAAAGTCTGTGTTGATCCGACTTGTTATAAATTCTTGCCGTCGAAACTTGAGGGTATCTGAAATGATCGTAGTATGCCTTCGCTATACATTTATTATTATGTACAGCCTTAACGCTATCACAGTCTTGATAACTCGCTTATCCTACTTAGATTTAACAACATGTACCCGTCATCCAATTGCTTCGAGTACATGTCATAGGTTTAATCTTCCGGTCTCTCTTGAGCCACTAAAGCAAGTACATGTATAGGTCTTGAATAAGTTGATTTATCCTTGTCTTTAAAAAACGCTTCTCGATCTATACCTTTATGGCATGAGAAAGCCTGACTTTGATTTTGCAAAATAGTCATTTGGAGCAACTTCACTGTACTGTCTGAATGCTCAAGATTGAAGTATAATTATTTTTCATTAATTTGAGTTTACCTTAACCGTTTATCTTTCCATACGAGAGCGTCAATTGAGGATATGGCTTTGGAATGACGTTGACTGTATTTATCTATTGATATGAATTACATTTGTAGTAGTCGAATTTTTCATCACACACCCTACGTATACGATCACAAAGATTGAGTGATTTAGGAACGACAGCAACGACACCCAGGATATCACAGTTCTTATTTACAATAGCACGATCACGGTGTCCTGCCTAGTTAGTCTCATGTTTTCTTTCGCACGAGATGGGACTTACGTGGCCTGCGTTCTTTGGACGGCCTATCCGTCAGGTAGAGAGGGACACTGAAGTATGGGCCGTCTCCTCGGATGTGCATGCCAGGAGGCGGGGTAAATTTGCGAGGTCGAAGCCACCACAGCCACGACGTGGTGCGTTTACAGCTCTTTTTGATTTTGGGTTCATACTGGGCAACTGAGTAGACCCGACGATTACAATTAAATGTCGACGGCCGCGATTTCATAAGATCGGGATTGTTTGCGGGCCCACGAGGTACGAGTTGATGTGCCTGGCCGACGGAGGTGTTGAGGACGAGCAAGAGACACGCGGTCCACAGCGCCAGGAAGCGCATCGTGATAGGATGGAGTATGAGGTGCCGTGGCCGTGCGGGAGACGGTCTGCGTGGGACGTCGAACCAACGGATCGCAAGAACGATGCGGTGCGGAGGACTGCTGCGGAGGACTGCTGCGGAAGCGGTCGTCGGCGGGACGTGCGACGTTTATACTTGGTGTGCTGGCCGCGGCAGAGAGCGCCACCGATTTGAGGCGCCGTTCGCGGTCTCCTGGTGCCTCTTCATGCCGCGTGAGTCAGCCCGCGATAATGCGGGTATGCGGGGGACTCATGAGATTGCGGGATTCGAATCCTCAGACATGTCGCGGCGCGCCGGAAATTTCAGGAGGGGTGCGACGAGGTCGAATATTTCTATGGAAGAGCCATTGGTATCCATTCCGGAGATTTCCTCATGCTCATCTACTAGGGCGGCGGACATTATAGCTTCTTCCCCACAGTCGGATGCATAAGGTAATATGGTGTCTACAAGACTCATTCATTACAGGGCGTCGGCGTTGAGCAAAAATGTGGGGATCGGACATCACGAATCACTCTTAATTAGGGATACGTTCGCGAAAATTTTCTTTGTAATTAATAATAGAGACTGTGAGAATGACTCATAGAACAAACAAAAAAACATACCTGACTAACAATTAAATATGTCACGTTTTAAACTGCCGTGTTGGAAGGAAATGATTAATTTGGGTTGATACAACGCTGCTTTTATTTTTAATACAAACACGTCCTCTGTTCGTCGCGGAATCGACTCTGTAAGACTGTTGCAGATACTGATCCAATATTGTATATGGACCACGACCGAACAAACCACACACCCGAACAGGCCGAAACCACCCCTGTAAATTTCCTGAATTTTCATTCGCCGAGATCTGCGCTAATCACTACTATGTATGGGATAGTCGCCTGTTCGGGTGTGTGGTTTGTTCGGTCATTAGGTTGACGACTCCCGATTATGGGTTCATTGTCTCTGACAGACACCCCGGGGAGGAGGCTCTAACAGTAGCTGTAAATCCGGAGACATGGGCAGACGAGCCCACGCAGTTGATTTTCCTCTTGGGAACAATATAGTCACAGGCAATATGGATACGGGGGGGTAAAATCTCCTCCGAGACTCGCAATACCTCCGGCCTGACACCGATTTATTTACGACGACATGTACCAGAGTCTAGACAGTGCCGGGGGTCACGTCGTCGACGATGTTCTGCTAGTCCCTTGAGCCTTTTCCCCTTTTATTGCTGGGCTACCGATAAGAAAAGTAGTCGCCTGTCCGGTAGCGCGGGCGAAGAGGTGGTGAGCATGGCTTGATTTGATCCCTTCTGATCAAGGTGAGTTTCTTCTATCTACATGTTTGAGGGTTGCGATACCTAGATCAGAATTGCGCGTGGAACATCTAGTATGCCTGATGCAGCCTTGATCCCACATGAAACCGCGTTCTAGTTTATCAAACCATTACTGTCTGTCAGGTATCGACTCACCACGACACAGCGTCTGACACTTCCGCCTGAAAACTCCTGCGGCATGTATTGTAAATTTCGCGCAATGGAAGTCACTAGCGATTATCGATATTATTTCCTTTCTGGCAGTAGTTCCCATGCGTCATCCTTGAGAAGTGGTGCGTAATGTGGATAGGTCGTTGCTTTAACTGTAATTTGCATGCCCATGGAAACATGCCACAAGTTGCCTGCACTCAAAGTGCCGCACTATTGTTTTCGACCACATCAACTTGAAATCCAGCGTGATCCTCGAAGGCCTGATTAATCCACTCTATGTATACGAAGCGTGCAGTTCAGTCTACTACAAAAGAACTGGAACCATCGTATTCCATATCTTTTTGGAAGGAGACTGAGTGCTGTCCAATCGACCTATCTACCAACGTAGAAAACCATCCTAAACCGATAAAAATGTCGCGCCATCCCCTGAGGATGGCCAACGAAGGATGACTCAAGGCTATAATGAATATCCTGACGGGCGGAGCTTGTATGACATTGCAGCTCCGCATAGAAGGATGGTTAAAACAGCTTCGGCTTTCTATGGCGGTCAAAATAGCAGCAATATATGTAGGATAGGGTTTTGCAAGGGAAAAATGGACTCGATAGTATCATGAACAATATACATACATATCCTAAAATCAGCGTTGAAAGCCATTCATGTTCAATAGATGAGAAGGCTTTAATAGAAAAGTTTCTATGTTTCCGTCATCAAATCAGTGTGACAGGCATCTACCAGTGCCAGCAAGATGCAAAGAAAAATAAAATGAAATGGATTTCATATTAATGACACTAATAATTATAATTCTTTTCACGCCTTTTATCAATTACACAACTTGAAGGTTTACAAAGTGTAATCACCACAACCAATGTCTACTCAGCCTCAATAGGCTGTTTCCCTTTCACCCAGGATTTTGGTTGCTGAGTTTCTATTTTAGCCTTTTGCTGTTGGGCTTGTTTGGCAGACTGGGTCGCTTGGTCCTGCGCAAGTTGATAATGATTTTGCCACAGGTAGTAATCATACTGGGAAAGCTCCACAATATCGCACTTCGGATAATCATATCGTAGAGTAAATAATCCCTTAACTCGTTGATAGGCCCCCTCGAAAGGTACCTTTCTTCTTCGTGGTGTGATCATACCCAGAATTTCACATTTCTTCGTCACGATTACGTGATCACGGGGTCCTGTCTAGTTAGCACCGTCATCTTCGTGCGATAAACGTGTCTCACTTGGCTGGTTTTTGGCATGAATTGTCTTGTATTTGAGTGGAAAAGAGTAATAGGGGCCACGGACGGAGTATTCCCGTCCAACCGGTGCGATGTAGCGTTTCAGACCGAACCACCATCTGGATGTTTTTCGCTTACATATCTGCTGGATTCGGTCCTGGTAGCGGGCGACAGGGTATGTCAGCACGCCGCATCGAAATTCTTTCACCGGTTTCCCTGCAATGACGAGGGGAGGTAGGACCTTGAGTTGGTGGGTTCCTGGGCTACGCGGCACAAGCTGGTGGCTCCAAGAAACGGGAGTCAGGAAACTGAGACATGCGACCACGAGAATCACAATGTGCAGCGTCACCGGCATCGTGCGTGGCTGAGAAAGAAAGAATCGGACGCAAATTCGCAAAACGTGGATAAGCTAGATCAATCGGGCAACTTAAATGACAAGCGTCTTCTCCCAGGTATCTGTATTGCACTCAATTTTAAGCACTCCATCCTACCCATGCGAACCAAGACCAACGAGTCAATCAGACAACATTTGGAGCATAAATTTTAGGTATTGGCCTGCAACATAGGGATTTCGAGAATATGCTTCATGAAAAGATTGCTCAAATTTATTTCTCTGGGAGTTCATTTCCAACGGGACCTTTAATTCTCTGTTTTCGCCCAATGCGTAATCTCTGACCTGAGTCAGTAACCAGAGTTTCAAGGTCCTTGTATTTCTATACGCTTGGCCACTTTTAGTTAATTTAAAGTTATTGTATGCCGCACGCAGTACAAACAAAGGGTTCTCCGCCCATGACTGGTTTCGGGCATAATTTTGTTTTCATTCAAGTCGTCTGACTAAGATACACACGCATTGAAATCGAGTGCACATAGTTTCAAAACCTACAGGACTTTCCAATCCTAGTTAATACTTGATTAAACAAGTCTAGAACAAAATAGGTACAGAAATGCATGATGACTTGATGCCTTAAATTTTCGCACGTAAAGTTTCATGAGATAATGTAGCGAAGCTGACGATACAACCTCTTAGTATTCAATTGGCGGCCAATAGTGAGATGCTTATGTATTCACTCCACGGCGAAAGATGACGAGAAGAACAGGAGTAAGGAGACGAGGAAAAAAGTAGGTGCGATGTATTGCTATAACGATAGTTAGAGGAGCCCTCGTCACACACAACAATGTTCGAGACCTGTTGTTCTTTCAACCAATGTAATTCGACTCGTCAGAATTCGTCATCTTAAATATTTTTTCGATTTTGCCCATCAGAGAAGGGCATTCATATAAGAAGTACTCGACAACCCAAAATTCGTCTCCAAAGTTGAAGGCTAGACTAGGCTAGCCCATCACTAACCACACTCTAACAAGACTATGCTAACCTCAGATTACGACCTTCTGTTCGTCCCAAGGCAAGGATTTTAAAAGCAGCCAAGAGAAAGTTAGGATGAGAGTGGAGTTCCCTTGGGTATACACATGTAGAGATCTGCTACATCTGGTGGGATGGTCTCTAAGAAATCTTTAGAAGTGTAGCTAAGTTTTCAGACTTAGCTCTAACTTGGACAATGTGTCCAGCCTCTTCTGGTGGTTTTTGCTTGGCAGCTAGGCAGGTAAATGGCCTTCGTTTCGGTGAATCGAGGAAGAGATATGGAGTGCTAAGGTTTCCTCGAGGTGCATATCAAATGAGAATTTGTGGGAGGATTACTGTTTGACCGAGTCCATGGAGGAAGTCTGCAAAAGAACATACTACCTGCGTAATAGGTCATTGTGGCCTATAGACAGAGACAACCTACATTTCTATTAAAAGTAGCAAGCTCAAATTGACAATTAAAAACTCGGAAAAGTCATCTCGTTCTCCTTTCACTTACACCGACCTATTTTCGTGATTATTTGACCTCGACCAACACGCACACTGAGCTTATCCATTCTTTGTCCATCATTTTTACGTGTATAACTTCTGAAGGAAATTCTAACTGCTATAGGTTGCTCTCGCTTGCACTACGCCGAGCATTGCTTTTTTGTAGATCTCATAATCTCATCTATTATGATGTAAAGCGAAATCTACGGCCGGTACAAGCTAAACATAGAATGCACTTCAGAGAGCTGGTTTAAATGGTTCCCTGCGGCGTATCCGCAGATCAAGATCTTAATTCATGAGATGAATCTCATTAGCGTTTGTATAAACCTTGTCCCGATGCTCAAACTTTGCGTCTGATCCAATGTTGGTTTTGGTGATTTGACTCAACGCCCTTTCTGCTACTCTATTGGAATTGCGTGTTCTTGGCATTAGCCTCTATTGGGAGTCCGTGAACCGAGCTTTGGTTTGGCATTGTTGATGGTTCTGGGGCTTGAAGTCACAATGGATGGTGTCTTTTCAGGCATAAGTTACAGACATGAGGCGCCGTTCTTCAAGCAGAGCTTTTGCTGATAAAATTCCACCGTTGATGACATTGTTCGTTCGCTATATCCACAGAGCCGTACGAAAGCCCGTTAGTAGCGCTTGATCGGCTACCTCAATCAGCAACATGCTGCACAAATTGTGAATTTTCCCTCTGATTGGGTCTCAAGAAGGTCTAAGCCACCAGACTTCGGCGACTATAAAGGCTAATCGAGATTGTTATTATACGAATGACGGTAATAAATAGCCACAGGAGGGATCTTTGTGTCTATTTGGTGAGTCAGTGGTACTAGTCGGGTGTTTTTCTTTATCCATTCGGCGATATAACTGAGGAAGAGCCCCATAATTGAAAGGACTCTTAGACATTTTAAAGTATCGCAGTCTCGTTTTGTGAAATTGCTACATCTCCGACAGTTATTTATGGTAGATCTGTAGGCCAGACTCGAAGTTTTTCTGACAAAATTGTAGGGATGTAGGCTATAAATATTAATGTTTGGAGGAACAGATTTGAAGCTTTTTTTCAGATCAATGACCCACTATTTTACTCCTGTTACTGTTGGTCTGACTCGTTGATCATGATGGGATGGGATGAGATGGAATGAAATTGAATTCAATATTTTGTGAGAAGGGACGAATAAGTGTTATATTTTTCCATTTTCTAAAGTAATTCTTTGGTCCTCGTTATCAATTTTGGTTACCCTTCCAAGCGTATCGAGACCTACACGATACACATTGTTGGTCAAGATGCGGCTTTTGATGCTGTGTATACCGTGTCTCATTTTCCTTATCAGCAGATCCTATTGTCACCGGCTAGTGTCTCGTGCACAGGGAAATGAAGGAAAAAAAGTCCTGCCTCCTCTCATCATTGACGAGAAACCGGTGAAAGAATTTCGTTGCGGCGCAAGGACTTACCTTGTCGGCGACTTCCAAAACCATATCAAGGAGACTTGTAAGCGAAAAACATCCAGATGGTGGTTCGGTCTGAAACGCTACACCGCACCAGTTGGACGGGAATACTCTACTCGCGGTCCATATTACTCCCTTCCACTTGATTACGAGACAATTCATGCCAAAAATAAGCCAAGTGAGACTCGTTTACCGCACGAAGATGACGTTGCTAACTAGACAGGACCCCGTGATCGTGTAATCGTGACGAAGAAATGTGAAATTCTAGGTATCATCACCCCGCGAAGAAGAAAGGCACCTTCCGAGGGGGCCTATCAACGAGTTAAGGGATTATTTACTTCTCGATATGAATATTTCAAGTGTGAGATTATTCAATTAAGCTCAGTAGAATATAGTCTTTGGGTAAATTTCTATGTTCTCGAGCTCTACCTAGAAGCTAGGGCTAAACAACGAGACAAAACACAGAAGATCAGCCAAACACTCAGTAAATCTGATCCGAGGGTGAGAGGGTCAGCAGTTCTTTTATAATGTTTTGCGTATGCGGAGGTCGTATGTTTAACACTACGTTATAATGGTAAAGTTAATTGAAGACATGAAAAGTATCCGAATTTCCGGGTATTATGGCACTTGGAGAAATAATTCGAGGACCGTTCAATGTTCACACTGAGATCTAGAATGGCTATATATTGCCATTACCAATCCAAATTTAAAAATTGAAATGGTAATTTATTGTTGTTCAGAACTGAGATGGTACTACAGTCAGTGACCATCGTTACTTGTCTTTGGATTCCTTTCTGTCAATAGAGTTTCATTTATTGTGAAGAGTTTGCTTAGGTATGATGAGCGAAGAAACCGAAATGACTCAGTAGTGAGTTCAAATTTTACTCTTCATTCACAAGATACGTATCTTCCCTGCCTTTTCTCTTTACAGGTTTAATAATGATGATCATCGTTTCTATTGCCATAGAAAAATTCGAGTCGATCAGTAGAAAGTTACCCACCCATCCACCACCCACCTTGAGGTTATCATATAAGAACTAACGATGTGTAATAATGTATAAGATTGTCGAAATTATTTATTCATGGTAGAAATGATGATAGATCGACTTTGCACAATAAAGTCGACCGACGCCTTCTGAAATCTGAATATAAATAATTTTACTACAGATAGACAGACTCATTCTAATCCTAATCCTAATGAATGAATGGATGAGAACTAATTTAGATGAGAGTCAACAGGTACAGAGGATAAATGCTCACTGTTCGTCTCCCTCCCAAACACCTTTTCTACTCCTCACCCTAAACAAAACAAAAAAAGATGAAATTTCTGTATCTCCTCGTTGGGTCTTTATCTCTTTTTCAGTGCGTCTCTGCGACATCATTTTTTCTGACGGATATCCCTTATGGCTTCTTGGAGATTGTGAAACATCTTGACTGCAGCAATCGTATATACACGCGAAGATTTTGCTTAAATCGAATCGAGGAATTAGAAATCACAGAATTACAGCAACTCGTCGTTCACAATCCAAACGATTTTCCAGGAGATGGACCGTATTACATTGCAGAGTTCAGCAGTCCGACAAGTGAGGAGAGTAAGTATTTGTATCTCGGCTCATATCCGCTGTTTTAACACAAATAGATAAACATGATCATCTGGTCATAGACAAGAATAAAGTCCTTGTTGGTGGTGTCACCTTTGTGCCAAGGGCGAGGGTGCAGGATGCTCATTATGAGTTGTGTAAGGTGAAATTTGAAGAAGATTTTGAATAATTATTCATTAAACGCAAGAACTCCTTGATTCCAATCATAGACCGGACTGAATTTAAACAGTTGAGGAACAGGCATTGTCATCATTTACATTCTTAATTAATACATCCTTCATAAAAAACCTTGTGAAAAAGCATGTATTTGTGCAGAATGACTCAAACGTTACCATGACAACCCCAACGCCACGTCCTTTGCAATAGTGTACAAGTAGTAAATAGTAGACGTCATCATAGAATTATTACACATTAAGATACTAGGAATTTGGCTGCTCTGAAGTAAGAACTGGTTCATATTAATCAATATGTACAAAGATTGTAGCCCATACCCTATCAACCTATCCAGATGTAATTTCCTGACTCATCCTCGACGCTCTGGGCCAAGGGCTGTTGCTCAAGGTGAGTGGGCTCTTCTAATGAATATCTTCTTGTCAAAATTCGACGGCTCCAAGTTGAACTGAGGGCTTTTTCGTAGTATGTACTCTGCGCAAGCTAAACCCCGATTTGATTACCATGCGACTTTCAGCGAATTCTCTCAATATCCCTCAGTTGACAAAAAACGAGCCACACCTGCCAGCCGGCGGGGAAACCCCTCACGCCCTCTAGATTAAGGATCGGTCTGATGAGTTCCTTCTCTTCTGACCCACAGAGCGATCATCAAATTGGCTGTACTAGGGCGCTGGGGCGAGATTCCGCCAGAGCGTTGTCCTGGGCGCTCATATAATTTACGTTCTCGAACGCATTGTTT
>JAATOF010003104.1:0-10493 GCA_013170925.1 Podosphaera leucotricha | reverse complement strand
TCCAGATATCCTCCTTATACCGACACCGCCAGCGCTCAGGTAGCGGTGCTCTTTCCTCGGGAGACAGTATAATGTCAGAATATCTGTAAACTGTGAGAATTCATCGTAGCAAAAGGAGCCATCTTAGTCTAATCCATCTTCGCCATAACGGGAGCTGGGTACGCTCCAGAAACTCATGTGGGTGACTTTTCTTCCTTGACCAAGTGATGCGTGTTTCTGTTGGCTCTGAAGATAAACTTCAGGTTCGTAGGGGACACCACGTACAGGTAGAAATACCGTCTTCGTCCCGCTTCAAAATACATTAAATGGTGCAAACACAAATTTCTTAGTTATTCTAACAGGAACTCATTAGTCGTCAACTCCACGAACAAATTCTTTCCCAGGTAGGAGTCTACTTCTGGGTTAAAAGATTCAATGGAGGGACACCTTGGTTCTAGTACGATAATGCACCAAGCTACCGGTCTTATCTGACTCAAGAGAATCTGCAAAGCCGTGATATTCCTATTATACCTTGGCCTCCATATTTTCCGGACTTGAATTTGATCGAGCATTTCTGGTCTTGGATGAAGAGGTACGTTCAACAGCACCACAATCTATCATGCTACGATCCTTCGCGGATAAACTCCAATGATCTTCGCCAAATCATCGAGGAGGCCTGGGTAGCAGTTCCGAACGATTTTAGTACTAACTTGTATGAGTCGTGGAGGAATCGCTATGTTTCCGTGATTCGAGCTTAAGGCGGTCCGGTTAACTATTGATCTCAAACCTTGGTTTATCTATCCATAGGTACTTCGAAGTAAGAGTTGTTCTTGTCTAGAATTGTGCTTCCAGTAATATAATCAAATTCTTTCGATGTCTGTAGTTGAGTCACGTTTCACATATAATGCACGTCCCTTGTAGAGCTTCGTTTTTATTCCTAAGATTAGAATGAATGATAGAGGATGTAGACTGAAAATATATATGAGTTGATTTGTTGTACATTTACCTGATTAAAGATCAATAGCAATAGCTATTTTACCTTTAAACCGATATTCCCGACATTCGAAATCATGGGTCTATCGTAAAAGATTTGCTATGCTATTTATCCCAGTAGGGCTATTTATATTTAATTCCTTTGATTAAGCCCCGAAGGCTATGAAGACTAATAATATACACAATTTGGCATGGAAATTTTTGGAGAATATGCTCAGTTAAATGTAACTATGAAATTTTAGTAGGAATACAATGAAGAAGTTGAGTTGATTTAAGATTCTTTTTGGGATAGAATTCGGTGTAAATATGATTTTGGAAACGAAAAATACTATATCAGGGCGAGGCTTTACATTACATGTACCTGGATTCCCAAAATTAAACTTTTTTAGCTGCATATGGTCTTGCATATGTAGTTAGTTGACTTTTTACAATTATGCGGGCCAGGGGGAGTAGTAGGGGAACATGTAAGATTATGTACATGTACATGTACTACATGTAGTTGGATACGTAGTGAAGACCCCAATACAGAATCTCGGTAATGGTAAATTAATGTCGTGCGTCATAGTACATCTACGCCTGGGGAAAACGGAAGGTGTGTATGGATAAATTATGTTGCCAGCTTTATAATAGGAGTCATCATATTGGGGTAATGGGGCATCAATTTGTCGAGCATATCGCCATTCTCCACGCTCTCACATTGTTATTAAGATTCCTACACCTTTTTGAAGTCAAAGCTAGTATTAATATCCTTAAAATATTATTATTTTTCGACTTACCATGCCGGGCTCAAGCACCTCAAATAATCGCGCCACTGGCGTGCGCCGGAACCTCTTCCATCAGCACCTCAGCCGCCGACCTACAAGCACTGCCTCCGTCATGCCATTAAAAACGAGACCAGAGTCTGATCCTTCGGGGATTGTTGTACGCGATCAGAATGGTGACATTCATATTGACGATGCTCTTTTGCTCCGGCCAGATGATCATGATGTGGCTCATGATGAGGCTCGAGAAGATGACCGTGGATTGCTCCATTTGAATTCGCTAATGCCGTAACTAACAAGTAAACAGAGGATCGCCAGCAACGGTTAAGAGATGCCATAAGACATTATCAGAGAGATAAAATTCGCACACCTAGTGAACCTGCAGGTTAGTTAGTCGCGCGTCACTCTTTCTTCCTTCTGATCTCTCGTGCTGGGTAGAGCTACTCGAGACCGTAAAAGCAAGTCTTAAAGCCAAGATGACGGCCCTGGCTGAAGATAACTGGCGATATGAGGCTGAAGATGAAATAGTGACGCGATAACTTTTGATAGCCTAAGTTAGAGTATTGGTTATTAGTACTAACGGTGACATTAACCCAAAATTTGTTGAAAATACTTGTGGATTTATGGCTTAAACCTTCAATTCGCTGTGTTTTTCATCATCAATCTTGTAACTCCAAGACGCGTTCTTCATGCCAAAACTCTATCTGGGCACCTTTTTAAGCACTCAATTATCTCACAAGCTAAATAGCTCAATCGAAGCTGGGCTCACGCCTCAAATACGCCAGATAATCCACAATTTTTGAAAATTCCGAACTGCAGAGTCTGATAACCGCAACAAATACCTGCAGATGGGCAGCAGTTGAGGAAGAAGTTCCAACCAATAATATTCATAGTCGAGTAGTATCTTTATACTTGGACCTGGGTTACTTTAAATTGTATGTGATCCAGTCTAAGGTACTTCATACGATTGGGCAAAAACTATACAGTTCACTCGTCAGCAATAATCAACACTGCCTACAGTATCTTATTTGGTGGCTGTGTGGACCCATCATTCTTCTACACTCCTTATTGCTAGCACGGGACATCGGTTTGTCCGACAACAATTCATAGAAACGTGGTCATGCTATAAATTTAATTTCGCACAAAAATTTGATCAGGAAGCGAGTCATCATGCAAGGGATCCAGATATTGCATGGTGGTATGTGAAGGCTTTATGCGGCATACCCTCACTTAATTTGTGAAATACTGCCCAGTGAAGCATTAAGATCAATTGATTTCACTAGTTTGTCGCTCGGCTTTGTTTCACTATGAGGGTATCACTGAGCCTGGATAACGCAAATAAATGGGCTGCCGACGCTGAAAGTTATATTTATTACAACTAGAATCACGAGACAACGAACAAGTGTGCCACTGCTCATACAAAAAGCACCGTCTGACGGTTTTGGCTATGAAAAACAAAGCGCTTCAAGTGCCTGAGTAACCAATTTTCAGGAGTCAAAGGACTGAAGTGAGCGTGGAACCAATGGCGATGAAGAGCTCAAAGAAGTCTACCTAGATAGTCTCCAGAAACTGACATTTTTTGTCATCAGATCGACCATGACGAGACTGTTTGTGGAAATACCGCTACACTGAATACAACTCATTATTATGTCTAGATGCCAGTATAGTAAATTGTTCAACCAAGTCCTGGGTAATTATATCACCCAAACTTCGGCCACTAGCCTAAAATGTTCATGCAGATTTAACGTAGATAGTAATGGTGCATTGTCCGGGCGATTCTTTCAAGAAGGGTCTGGGTTTTTTAGACAAATGCCCCACTTGAAAGAGGAGAAATTCGATCTGAATCCAGCGAGAACGTCAAGCCACGTCTCCCACAGTATTCTCGTTCTTGTCGGATGACGGGAGCGTACTTTTGGAACATACAGTGACTCAAAACCCTACCGATATTTCAACTTAAACTCCAGATAAAACTTTTATGTACTCATAAACTGTAGTTACCTAATTTCGTGTGATATAAATTTCTCAATTTAATTAACTGAATCAGAAATTTGGTGGAAATATTGCAAATTGAAGATCGTCAATTATCATCTTCCTTTTCACGAGACAATAAATCTAGATATCTTCTGGGGTGACTGGTTACCTAGCAATTTGTTGTTGTACTTTATCACTCCGGTATTAATTGAGTGACTCATCTTTATTTGAAGATTGAGGGTCTCTTCACCGAGGATAGTGATGAAAGTTGTCTGAAGATAATTCAGATATAATCTCACTGCGAACTTTGAAGCCGCTTTTGTTGATATGATAGCTAGATGGTCATTCGTTTGTAAATATTAAAAATAATCCAAGATGTTCATATGAAACGAGTCTCGGAACTCGAGGGCTATTTCTAAGGTTGTGTGAGCTGTAGGTCAACTAGCTAGTCTACACTCTAATCTAGACCTTCAGCTACCGGCGCTTCTGTCAGACCAATTCGTTTTGGTTGGGGTTTCGCTGGAGTAGCTCCTCCAAACATGCTCCCCATCATATCAAGCAAGGGGTTCCCCTGTCTCGGCCGGGGAATTCCAAAATAGATTTCTCCAATCTGAGATAGGGCTTCATCCCAGATTTTGATTTCCTTCACCTGTAGCGAATACTTATTGTATAATTGCCGGTAAACATTTGGAATACCCTTTTGTACAGCAAGTAGAAGTAAGCCGAGAAAATTTAGCAGCGGCAAACTAGGGTATATCTGTATACTAGAGCTGTTAATATCGGCCTTCTCAACTGATAGATTCTGATTTGTCGTTTTTAATCGACTCGTAAATACTTGAAAAGATTTGTTCGCATCGCGCACATTTCCCGAGAGCAAGTAAGGAAAAACTACTCGTGCGGCATATAGAGCTGCTGTGTGCGAGTCGTCCTGTGAGTACCAATCATACTCTAGATTTGCATAGATTTCCGATGAGTCCTTGGTCCCAAGGACAAGGTGTCGTTCAGCTTCGTACACTTCATATTCTTCGGCATAGAGGGAGCCTGCAACGTGGTGCAAGTCTGATTCTCCTGCGGGATACTCGCCATACTTGGCCGACCATCTGGCAGAAATTAGCCCCGATCTGCACGCATATAAGGTCCAGAGACCAACCCGATCATCTCGCTTATGAACTTTTTTCGCGTGGGTTCCTCGCTATCAAACTGTCGTAGTAATGAGAGCAGTTTGCCTTTGTTGGTCGGATCCGGTTGGAGCTCGGCTTGTTTATACACATCGACAAGCATCAAGCTTAGATCACCGCCGCTTCCTCCCTGACCAGCCTTGAGAAGAGACTGTGCTACGCTAAACAGGATATCGATGGCTGAGTCCCAGTCTTTTGACTTGATGTAACGTGCTGCTACAACGCGAGTTTGTTGTTGGGCCTCATAGAACTGGCCTTCGGAGATTCTACTGACTTAGTTTCTGCATGGTAGATTTTGAAAACATCACTCACTTCCCCTGTAGTCGGACGATGATTTTTTGGATTTTTGAATTCATTTTGGGAGATAATTGATCTGCTACTGCTGATGAATCTTGTGTCGTTGAAATGCTTTGAATTTCGTCGGCCTATATAAGCTCCGATCACCGAGTCATAAGCTCCATCATGGTGGCTTATTCATGTACATGTATTAGTTACTCATGTGGCTCACTCCACCGTCATTATTTGAATTTGAGTTTATAAAAGAATCTCAATAAGCTTCATAAAGTACCTGCCCTAGTCCTCTTGGGGGATGGCTTCAACCAAATGAACACTGCACATCATTTCCAATTATCCACCTCTACACAATGCCCACTGCATTAAGTTAGCTCTCTTACATTTTCATACTTTACAGATATCTGTGAAGTGGAATGCATCCAGCTGGTTGCTTTCCTTTCACCATCACCATTTTCAAATCTATCTTTTTCACCCTCACCCTCAGCCTGACTCCTCTCGGTTGATGGTGTAATTCCCTAAACGAATACTTGACTGCTACACACACTCAATATCACATCTCCCTTAAAGTAAATTAGTTTTATGATAACAGAAAGACATGGTGAAGAGCTCGTAATTCCATCCCGAATTATGCGAGTGATTGGCTCTAACAAGCACTCATATTACATGTACTAGGATGCTTGTACCTAAGTCGACTTATATGGATAATGTATACATGTAGCTTCAGTTAGATAATTAAAGGCTGCCTCTAACAATAAAAAGGAAAGGAGCTCTTCTACAGAGTTGGAATGCGTTATCCTCTACATAACAGACTTGACTCAGGTGACTGGACGGTCAAAACAATTACATGATAACAGGCAAAATTATATACGACAGAATTATACCAAGGAAAAACCAAAATAAGACCGATTCATATATCATTTCTGTATTGATGAAAAGTCCGCGAAATCGATGTCCCACGATGCCCGGCAGGATATCATAGGAAAATGTCGAGCGTATGACAATGGCTTCCTCCCTGAAAGCGGACAAAACACCATCGAAAGAGCAGCGACGTGGAAAGCCAAGGATCGGTTGGTCAAAGCCATGATGAACGAACTAAAAGATTCAGGAAGAATATAGTAAATCTCAGACCAGAAATGGTTCACTAGAAAAAAACATAGGAGAGTGAAATTAAGGAGTTCATACTACGTGTAATTATATACATGTACAGTATATAGAACAGTGTGGGCTTAATCCCAAAAGGAAAATCGATGAAAAGAATTTTACTTTTTGTCACCGAGAGTTTCCGCCATTAATTTTCACTCAGCGTCAGTATCGAAATGTCATGGATAATTGGGTGAACTATGAAGAGGTAAATCGTATTTACCGCTACTCATCGGATGGCGTTGTAATTAGTACATCATCCGGACTGATCTCCCAAGCAGAGTCTGGTTAACCCGAATACGTGCGTGCCTAAGTTGAGACAGGAGAGAGCAGGGTTGACTCCCGCAATACCCACAAGACATATTTCGCGCAGTGTTATATTACCTGTAATGTGATGAAGGCATACTTAGATAGCCGTAGGGTTTTCACGCTTTTCCCTGTAGTTGGTGTTCACGGAAGAGATTACATGTCGTAAGGCGATGATAACCTCGAGTGATAACTGTAGTTGAAATCTGGATATGAGAGTGCTAACGTCAAACTGACTTCCGTCATCAGGGTATCATAGCCTATAGCCTGAATACACTAAAATGGTGTAAAAAAATGCGACAATTAGAGTCACGAGATTACTAAATCTTGACGAAACAGGTTGAAATTTCATTCGCGTGGAACTTCCTCATCCATCGTCTTCATTTACATTCCAGGGATAAATTGTGGTGCATTGAATATAGATATATATCTGTGTAAATCGTAAATTATTTGTCAAAAACTCTACATGGATATTCTTCAACCACAACAAGATGTTGATGAGCCGGCCACGAAGCGCCTTAAACTATCGTCGATCACATCTATAACAACCAAAAAGTCACGAGAGGAAAGCAGCTTATACCATTTAATCGATGTAGTACAAAAAAACACAGAAAAGGTTTCTAGTGAGGGAACTCAGTCTGAACGTGAGGCTGCTGTGGGTATCCGTCATTATATCAATTCATCACGTATTGGGTTTTCTGGAATTCTAAAGAAAAGGTACGTCGAGATGTTATGTTCAGTTCCTACTTCCCTACATTTTTGATTTGATCAATTCTCGCGAATCTCAGATTTCTACCATAATCTATTGATCAAACACGAGTTAGTCACCTTATCTCGGCAACAAAGTTTGTCAAGAATTATTATTCTCAAGCAAAAGCTAACAATTATCTCAGGTACACTGACTTCATTGTTAACGAGATTGATCTGGACGGAACTGTTCACCATTTGACCGATGATCAAGCTATTCAAGATGATAGATCTACTACAAATGTGAGTATCTATCTCTTGTTAGAAGTTAAGTCTTCAAAAATCTATGATAGTATTGTTTATCCATTGTTTATTTCAGCTTCTACCTCCCAGCGAAACCATCATGTAAGAAATTTCCAAATTAACAAAATAATTCGTCGGTGACAGAATAAAGAAAAGGAATCCTCCATTTCTTCAAATACTCGACTACCTGTCAACCAAAGCAACTTAAAATTAGCTCCTACCAAATCGAGCCCAAGCATACCGTCCCAAGCCCTTGAGCCGAAAGCTAAGCCAGTCAATTCTGGGGTCGTCCTTGACGTCTCTCCATCTTTTGTTATATCTGTGACGATAGAAGATGAAGCGGAACTCGTCAATCTCTTTGGAGAAGAGAGAAAAAACGAAATTATGCTACTTTACCAGAAGATTCTCTCCAAACCTAACGGAAAGTCAAAAGAATTTGGACATGTCATGACGGCTCCAATGCTAGATCGACAAATTCGAGGTCAAGTCCATCAAACCCTTCGTCGTATATTTCAAAGTCGACTTGAAAGCTCCTTTGATGAGGTTACTAAAGGTCTTCGAATATCCGCAGCCACAAAAGCAACTCGTCAAGGCCCGAATGATAAAAATTCAAATCGTAATAGCGGGAAAAATTTGAAGGGTAAAATAGGTTGGGATGAGAAGGGTGGTGAATATCTCCACATGTGCCTCTTCAAGCAAGATAGAGATACTATGGAAGTCATTTCTCACTTGGCTCGGACACTTAAAGTTAAACCGAATGTATTTTCTTATGCTGGTACTAAAGACCGCCGCGCTGTAACTACCCAACGCGTCAGTGCTTACAGAACTACTGCCGAAACTTTGGCTAAGATTAATGGAAGTATCTACAATGCAACAGTAGGAAATTTTAAATATGAAAAGCAGCCACTTGAGTTGGGAGATCTTAAAGGCAATCTATTTACAATCACCCTTCGTGAATGCCAATTTTCCGTGGAAAATTTAGACGATCCTGCCGAGCGCTGCCAGAAAGCCCAGCAGATTGTTGATATAGCATGCAAGTCATTGGCTTCCTCTGGCTTCATCAACTACTTCGGTCTTCAACGTTTTGGGACTTTCCAGATTGGAACCCATACCATCGGCAAACTTATTTTACAAAATGATTTTGCTCAGGCAGTCGCTAGCATTCTCATGTGCAGTTCTGAAGCATGGGACTTAGCTGCAAAAGGATTCGAAGCTTGTAACCCTGAAATTCAGATTGGGAAAGATGAGATCGCAAGAGCTCAAGCAATCAGGGGGTTTACGCTTGGAGAAATAAAACTAGAAGAAGCTCTATCCATACTTCCCAAAAGATTTAACGCCGAGCGAAACATTTTAAATCACTTGAAGACGAGAAATGGAGGCGATTTTCTTGGTGCCTTGATAAGTATACCCCGTAACTTACGACTAATGTATGTTCACGCTTATCAATCATTTGTCTGGAATGAAGTAGCGAGTGAGCGTTGGGCTAGGTATGGAGATAAAGTTATCGCGGGTGATTTGGTTCTTGTTGATGTGAAGAAAAAAGCTCTTGAGGGCGCTCAATTTGATGAATGCGGTGAAATTATCATTCAACCCGCAGCTCATGATGTTTCTATTGCTCGAGACTCTATCTTTGAACGTGCGCGTCCAATAACTTCCGAAGAAGTTTCATGCGGTAAATTTAACATCTTTGACGTTGTTCTGCCTCTTCCTGGATTTGATATTGAATACCCAGACAATGAAATCGGTGAATTCTACAGAACTTTTATGGGTAGTAAGCAAGGCGGCTGCCTTGACCCAGCAAATATGCGTCGAAAGCAAAAAGACTTTAGTCTCAGCGGTGGCTACCGTAAACTCATGGCTTCTGTTAGTCATATCGAGGCTATCACAAAGATTTATTATGACGAAAATACCCAGCTAGCCGCAACAGATATGGATCTACTACTTGAACGACGAGCTAAAAGAATCAAATCAAATGCGGTGGCTACTGACAATTCTCAACCCAAAGCTTCTGATACTTCCAGCGAAAATTTAACAAAAGACGTTATTAGAGATCCGAAAACAAGCAAAACTCAACCAACTACACAACTAGAAGGTTCCATGCTTACATCCATAGTAGAGAATGGTCTAGGGGCAGTAACAGCCACGAAGCAGCCCCCCGTATTTTCTACTCCTGAGAGGGATGATGGAATACAGAATATCTCGCCTTCAGAAAATTCTGCTCAAAAATCAGGTCATCTTACACTGAAATCAGCTTCAACAACAACAACGGATAATGTCAAGCTCGGAGTGGTTTTAAAATTTGATCTTTCATTAAGTCAATATGCCACTATGCTTTTGCGAGAATTAATGGGAGCTGATAACGTTAAACATTATCAGCCCGATTTTGGAAATCGTAGGACTAAGTAGAGACTACTTTTTTTACCGGACACCATCGAACAGGGCCATCAGATTAGATATAAATATATTAAATGTATATAAAAACATTCGGCAAGTCTCACTGGGCTCGAATGCACAACAATCTTTTCACTCTCAAGCTCCTAACACTAGAACAACATCCCAACGTCCCAGGTCATCCACACTAGTTCTACGAAGCAACCTCAAACATGTTAAGATTTATCGGGTCTTAAATCGGAGCATTGATCATTGTCAAAAACTAGGAAGTTTGGACGGGCCTGTCGTGATAGGAACAAGGCGAGAAGAGACAAGCTAGGGGGCCAGGCTGTTAGAAAGATATAGTTACATATAATTATTAAAGTATAGGTATTGTAATGGGGCCAAGGGTAAGGTCGTAGACCAGGATCTGGCATGTGGATTCTAATTCTCAAATAAAAATCATAATTGAGACTTCATTCCTATGTGTTTAAAGGTTGTGAACCTGATT
>JAATOF010003092.1:0-11950 GCA_013170925.1 Podosphaera leucotricha | reverse complement strand
GGGAGTAATTAACAACTCCTCACTTCTGTTGACAGACTCTTATCATCCCACTCGACGTCTCGTGATATATATTCTACCAAGGCTTATACCTTGAAGCTTGATCTCCCACATTTTTCTACACACTCGACCGCTGCTAGACATGATGTTTCTAATGTCAAGTACTTCATCATTATCACTGTACACTACAGCTGGCTACCTACACGTAGGTTGGCTCCGCACGAGCGAGGGCGAGAGTGATGGACGGCGGATCTCACGGGTAGCTACATGTACATGTACACTTATCCTGGGAGATTTCCCATCCGCACTAGGGAAAAGGCATAATTAATTATGCTCGGGATCCGGCGAGTTGGTAGACTCCTCGGACGCCTGCCAACACGCTAAAGACCTCGTGACCTGGTCATGCTGGCAAGGAGAATTGACTGCTCACTTCGACCTCTTTCATTCAGAACCACAAACCTAGTGATATATGACACCCCTAGAAAACGTCCGATGGAGTTAATCGACTGCAACCTAAACTTTGTAGAATGTACGCGATACGAGCTACGAAGTGTTGTTGTAATAGACTTGTGTGCGAAGAATCTTCTGAATTGGGGAAATGTTGTGCATATGTCACTAGCATGACGGTATACTAGTCTGTTTCTTCTGAGGATATCTACGTAGATGTAATCAAAGTAAACAAAGATGGTGAAATTTTCTCCACTTCCCCTCTACCTTTTCCGTTTCCACGTGTACACGCCATAGGGAATGCATTCTGTCACCGTTGTGTTAGTGCTAGATAAGACGAGCCCGATCCCACAGTGATTGAGATCCAATTGAACGCCAACACGTCAGGGAGCTGGCATAGACTGAGCTAACTGGCGGATGGTGACTAGTAACATGACAATGACACGTTACTTTGCGCCGACTCGACACTAGAAATTAAGAAAAACAAGGAAGCAACATATCTACTCACGATTGGAAAGACAGCAAGCACTCCACTGACTGTTAGTTGACTAATTACACACGAACGCTGGTGACTAATAATGACTATGAGTGAGATATGTCCTACGGAAGTCAAAAGGTTTGTATTCTATACTCTTATACGAGGAATAAAGACTACGTAAATATACTACGCATCTGAATCATCATATTTTAATGCACTTAAGCTACTAGTAAATAATTCAGCTAGCCATGGTTCTGATTGACAAAATTAGAAACACTTGAGGGACAATAGCGAAAAGCTGAACTTCGGGCAAGAAAGCTATTTAATGTATTATAGAGATCTTTGATTTCCGACTCTAATGAGGCAAAATTCATTGTCAAAGTATCACATTAAGGTTGTACATTAGATTAGATAGTTGAAAGTCATCCCTCAAAGGACATGAATCACAGGGAACATCGAAAAGATCATGAGGTCTGACACAATTGAGCTATATGAGACAAAGATCCTGCTGTCTCAAAATCATGATACTAGAAAGTTACTTAAGTGAATGGAAGGATTGATGAACCAGATATAGTGATTTAGAGTGAGAGAGATTGACTAGCTGATCAGATGGACTTAACTAGCAGTATGTATACTTCGTTAAAGAGGAAAGCCAACCTTAATTCGAGCAAATAATGTAGAGTTAATCCAGGGATCAGATAGAACAGGTTATCGTGATTATATTGAGCCACAGAGGGTTTTTTTCAAATAGCATTGTTTAGCCTGAATTCTGATGGACGGGGTAATTTTGTGATGAGATGTAGTCTGATTCCCCCTTTTTAAAATTAGGCCAATTATGTTCGAGCTAAATGTTTCACAGAGTCCACTTGACTGGCTCCGAGCCGTATGAGGCTTTTGCTAAGTCGAAGAGCAATAAAATTATATTGGCAGTGTCATTTTGATTCATGCATTGAACTTTTTCCCTTTCTTCCGTATAGAATGTCTCTTCAATATTTGAACGTGGGCTGAAGTTCAGTTGCACATAGTCAATGGATGAGCATATTTTAGCCATGTTCGAGATCCTGCTGCTTTTTTTTGCTTCTTCCAAAACTGAAAACCCCACGTTGATTTTCGTGAGGAGTGAGGGAATAAGTAGATGGATCCGAGTTTTGCTGCCTTTGAGGACTGTAGCTTGGTGGGGGAGATTCTTCCAATTCCCGACGATCAAACTCTTCGGGATTTGTTGGATCAAAAGATGGCGGTTGTTGATCTTGATCCCGGATATTCTGGGCTCCCTTGTCTCGCAAATAGCTTTCAAGAATGACGGCATTTCTTGTATTGGCGCGGAACAATGCATCACCAACGTCGCCGAGGAACGGGACAAGACCAATCCCGAAATCGATTATAATATTTAATATCATTTTTGCCATGACGGGGTTAGGGAGGCCGCCCTCAACTTTTTGACAAGTTCGAAAAACCATCAATGCCATGAATGCATCAATTGCATCACCAAAGCTAATATCAATTAGTGTTCAAGCGATTCCAGTTGAAGACTGGCACACATACCCAGGAATGAGGCCGATAACACTAGACCAACCGAACCTTATACCTAGAAAACTGAATAAACTCATATCAAGACGATAGGCCCGTCTCTTCACTTTAGTAAGCACTTTTCCATCATGTACAGAGATTCCAGGTGGTAGAGCTTTGCGCCGCTTTTTGACTTTTTTACTTGAAGGTCTTCCGTTGAGTCTCGTTGCTGGGACGGTCTCAAAATATGGATCCTATTATCCCCGCTTAGAGTGAAATTTTTGATTGGGAATTATGATCTTACTTCATGGCCAAATTTGTTTTCCAGGGTTTCGCCAAGAATTTTCTTGCTAATAATCTTTGCGAAGATGCTCGCCATAGTAGATGGCGTTTATGAGCATGCAAAGGCGGATATCATTAATCTTTGTAGTTGGGCTTCTAGTGACTGCAACACAACTAGAAACATGTGCTTCACGCGTTCACTTTCTCGTTTCGATATGCGCGCGCGAGAAGATTACTGATAAAAATATTTCGGTATCGCTGTAATGACATTGTATTTACTAGCCGTGCCTCTAAAAATTTACTTTGTCCATAGAAATCAAGCCGATAAGCTAGATCAGTTAATAATTCTTTGGCTGCGTCATAGCTGTCTCATCTCTACTCTGGTTGGTTCCCTGTTCTGATTTAATAGCAAGGTTGTGTTGCTATGTCGTTCATGAGCATCAAAAACTCTCTTTCAGGCCGGACCTAAGACCCATTATGAGCGATGAACGGCTATTGTCCAATAAATTCTTAATAACAGGACGATATGGGTCGCATGGAGGACAATATGGGTCGCATAGAGACCTACTCGCTTCGTTGTTTGACTCTACATGTGGATTTCTCCAAATATTTCCTGGTAAAGCTAGACCTAGTGCACCCGCCACAGGTCGATCCGTGAAAACGAAGTCATACATGTGGCAGCCTAACCAACCCCGTTACCCTCAACCCGATTACACTAGTGCAAAAGTGTAAATCGACCTGCAATCTTCACAACTTTATGTCTCCAATACCGCGAAGTCAATATTTTGAATCCTGTACTAAAGCAGCAGAAATCCGCCCAAATAGATCTTTTTCTAGAATTATATGGTTTCCTACATTTAAACAGACTCTCTTGCTCTATTTTGACCCCCAAAGCTATTCACGAGAAAGTTATAAGATAAAATGCCAGAAAGAAACATGCAGCTTCAAGATTGTGAGTAACTGCTAACTGACGTAGCATCGAAAATTCTCTACTAAGTGTTTTTAATTTCTTAACTGTGATAACTAACTGTTGACTCTTAGGGCTTGACGACTTGTGCGTTCGTTTTCTAATGAATGGCCCAAAAGAAGACCTTGAAACTGCAGAACGTATATGCTTTCGAGTAGAGGAAGCCCAGTGGTATTATGAAGATTTCATAAGACCTATGGATCCCACACTACCATCAATGACCCTTAAACAATTCTGTGAAGAAATATTCACGCATTGTCCACTTTTGTCTCCCTTCTCCCAGGATCATCGTAGAGAAGCATTTGATGCGTTCTTAAGCTACAAAAAACGAGTACCTGTTAGAGGAGCGATTCTACTTAACCGAGATATGGACAAAGTTGTACTCGTCAAAGGTTGGAAGAAGGGGGCAAATTGGAGCTTTCCCCGCGGAAAAATAAATAAAGATGAGGATGATCTAGACTGCGCCATACGTGAGGTATACGAAGAGACTGGATTTGATCTTGGTGAAGCTGGTTTTGTTCCTGCTGATCGACAAGTAAAATCTATCGACCTCAACATGCGCGAACAACAGATTCGGCTATTCGTATTTCGAGATATACCCATGGATACACACTTTGAGCCTCGCACTAGAAAGGAGATTAGTGCCATACACTGGTGGCGTTTATCTGATCTTCCGGCCTTTCGAAAGAAAAAGACACAGGCACAACAGCCTATCGACAAAGCAAACAACTTTTATATGGTAGCCCCATTCCTCACCCACCTCAGAAAATGGATTGTTGACCAGAAGCACCGAAAATCTAGTGAGTAACTGGAAATTTTAATCAATTCTCTGGTGTGACTACAGACGAAATGCTAACTGAAAAAGATCATGGAACAGAATCGAATATAGAAGCTTTTCCTCAAGGTAAAAAGAAAACAGATATTTATACAGAAAAAGCACCTCTTGGAGGACCATCGGCAAGTTCGAATCAGTATCTCATCAGTGCTCAATCTGCGCAACATTCGCAAGGCCAATCGCAACAGTTCTTAAATGGCAACACTGGTTCTGCGCTATTAGCACTGCTTCATAGCAAGACTAAATCCACTAGTCACAAAAGCCCACAAGATTTTTCTGTCAGACCCCCAAACTATAAGACTGAACCTTCATGTGTGCCATCATCTTCCCTTGATCAGGATCCAAGGGCTTCTTACTTCCAAATGAATGAACCTAGCGATGATGAATCGGTTGTATATCAGCAACCACCGATACAGCCAACACATATTGGTCTACAGTATTCGCGGATGATCGAAGCCCAGAAACATATTCAAGCCACACAGCAGAAGCGCAATTTTGCCGGACCTCACCCTAATCAACCTCAACATCTAATACACCCTCAACCTCTACCACCTCATGTTCAGCGAACTATTTTTGTACAAAGTCCTGTACCTCTCTCTCCATTGGTACCAAAAATTGCCACAAAGCCAGAGCCAATCTCAAACAAGTCTTCTCAATCTTCTCAACCTCATGTACCAAAGATTACAGAACTCAATAAACAGGGATCGCTTAAGCTCACCAATCATACCCTTGCCCTTCTTAACTCATTCAGAAATCGTGATTCAAGGGATGATGAAGAGTTTCCGAGTAAAGATCATTCGGTACAAAGGTATAGCATAACACCTGATACTGAGTATATGTACAACAACCTTCCAGCTGTTCCCACACCACCTGTGCGTCAAAAAGCAGTGGAGCAAGAAACTCATACAAACACTCCTATTAGCAATTGGAATCCCATATCATTACAGCCAGCGCACAACGAATTGAACTACGCCCAGCAACAAGAACTTGAGATGGCTCGCCGTCGAGCTGCAAGAGAGCAAGGATTGCTTCAAGAATCAGATCATTGCAATTTACAAGATATATGGCGCCAAGCTTCAATGAAAGATGACGTTAACCGTAATAAAATACGGAATCATCACTCAAATGATTATCAGCACAAAAATCATCTCTGGAACAATCAGAACGGGTCACTCGCCAAACAACAATCATTCGAAAGGCATGAATTTGTGAACCAAAGAAGCCAACTCCAAAGTTCTGAAACACCTTCTCCACAAAATAGGCATCCACAACAAAATAACCAAGGACAAACCTATGCCCCTTATCGCCAGCATGAGCATTATATTAGCGGAAAATTACAGCATTCATATAGCTCAAGTTCACCCCAGGAACTTTCCACTAGCTCGTCACGTGCCCAGCAAACTTCTCTGAATGCTGGCTTTCTTTTTCCACAACACGTCAATGAAATGCAACAGAGGAGCCCTGAGACAATGATTCCCAGACAGCATGCTTCAGAGAGACAAAAAATTGCTTTGCTCGGACTCTTCAGGAACTCAGATATCGCTAAAGCTGAGTCTACCCAATCTACCAGCTCTAAAGCTCACTCAATGAAACAAACACCACCGGCCGTCGAGTTATCTGCATTTGAGACGGTACCAACTGGTGCACCAAGAACATCAGAACCGACCATTCAAAAGTGGAGTGCGGATCATTTGGGGCATGTGCCAGAAATAAATCCGGAAACTAATCTTCCCTTCAGAGCTTTAACCATTCTCTCTAGACCGCCTGATGTGATTAACCAACCAGAATTGCATTCCAGAAGAGTCTCCACACAACCTATCTCTTTGAACAACAAGCAAGGAAACCCATCAAGCGGTAATCGTCGAAAATCTGCGACAAAGCTTTCTCCAAACTTTAAGCCACAAATTTTGAAGCGCCAATCAAGCAAATTACAATTTTCTGAGTCTAGTAACAGATTACCGCCGAAAACGGGTAGATTCTCTGAATCGCCAAAAGATCGGGAATATAATTATAATCAATCAGCTGATCATAAACAAAACATGGTCTCGCTTTTTGATTTTAAAGCACCATCCCCACCCCCACATAATCCAGCTAACAACAGGTTTTCACTACCGACAGTTACTGATGCCTATACTAGCTATGGATTAAAATCATTTCCAACGGTAAATAACATCTGGCGGAAAAGAAATAGCTCTATATCTCCAGAAAATAAATGTTTTCTGTTGAATTATTTGAACGCGGTCATTGCGAAAGGAGCTCATTGTTAAGGTAAGTAACCTAGTCACGATCTCTACGTTAAAATTTTCAGCCTGGCGTTGTGGACTTTGGTGCTCTCAAATTCTAAATGGGCTTGCTCGTAACAGCAATGATATTAAAGTTTTATCTTATATCTACTTGAGAAAATAAGGCATTTATAAAATAAACCCGAATCTTTCCTTTCCTTCAAAAAGTCCAATCATTTTGCTCTAAACATAAAATATACATGAAACAAATTATTAGTGAGTTTTTGGCGACACCAAGTTATTCTAATAGAGATGATACAACATGAAGCGTCTACTTTCTTTAAATTCTAGAACTGACCAGAATCAGTCATTCCATGTGTCTCCAAGTTAATACTCTTGAGTCTTGAGAGAATTTTATCAACAAAAGCGTAGACGATAAGCCGTCGATTAATTACTCATTTACTTTTTTTCATTTATTTTATCAAAAAATTATCAGTTTTTTAATTCTTTATATACCAAAATTATCATGATGCATTGCACACTTGTCATGTTTGTTGCCTGATATTTTGTGTATTTATTATGTCATGACCTTACAGAAAAAAAGACTTAAGTTCCATATTTTCCTATTTTTAATCTCACCTGATCAGTCTTCACTATTCGGGTTTTCACATCTCGTTTGGGGCCTGTTATAAGGTACTGGGTAGTTGATCTAGTATGAATCTTTCACTAACTTAATCGACAAGTTTTCTAAGAACAGATGCTCTGAGATCTCATAAATTTAGATCACAACTTTACGTACGATTGTGAGTGACTTCCCCTTTGCTAATAACTCAGTTTCGTTGAGGCTAATTCTGGGAACAGCAGCGACGAACTCCGATCGTTCTGGAAATCCTTTTCATTTGATGAGCAGCAATGCTTATTCTCCGACTGCAAATTCTCGTTCAGAGTATTGCTCCATATCTCCAGAACCATCTCTGATGGATAAAGTTCAAGAAAGTGGAAGGTTAAAAAAAGATAGCTTTATAAATCTTACAGAAGAGAGGGAACGGCGTAAATCTCCAAACCAGCCTCACACGTCAGCACCGCATGACTATCAATGGCTCTAAATTCGCTCCCTAAATTCCTGAAGTCTTTTATCTTACTTTTCCGAAAAGGCATCGTGCATAGCACTCGAGACGTATCGAGCAAAACAGAAAAACATCAACCTAGTCAGTATTGTAGCTCTCGGTTTCACCGTGGAATCAGAGAAGCTTGCGTTGGAGACCTCAGTAGATTTCACTGAGAAAATTATTAGAGATGTGCGTGGGTCTCACATACTCCGAGAGAAATCAGAACTACGGATGAATGGCTGAAGAAAGTTACTATGCACATCTTAACAGGTATGGGTTTAAAGAGCCCAGCGATGCGATTTTTGGTATCATTTTTCGGTTAGCCATAGCCGCCCACCTCACCTTGACGCTCTGCTTATAGGGAGAAGGAAAGCAATACAAAAAGTCTAGCAGTAAGTATAATATTTGTAACACTCAAATTTGTCGATTGCAATATCTCAGTCCCATCACTCTAGATTAATCTAAAATCCTCTGAATCTGATCACCTACATAAAGCCTTAGTTTCTGAAAATTATTGGGTATCATTTTTCAGGAGCTACAAAATCGTAAACGGCCGATATTGAAGTATCCAATTCGATCCTGTAAAGCTGTTATGATAAAGTATTCCTAAACCAAGTCTCTCCGAATACCATCAGCTGAGTATATTGAACACTCTTCAATCAACTTTAAATACTTTTACCTTTTTGCATGAAGTGACTATAACTACAAGGAAAGAACAGATCCGAGGAGGCCCTTAGCATCAAAGACAATTCTTGGTCCATAAAAGCCTACGAAGTTCTTTCGAGACTGACGATTGTTCAAAGGACGTGTTTTATCGCTGTGAAAGATGTTTCACTTAATTATCGTTTCGAGAAACTTTGTCTTCAAGCAGAGACATCTGTCATCTACATGTATAATGAGGCTGTAGATAGTATGATCTAGATTTCCTAGCAAATGCTGGGTTTCGAATAGTTGAAATTAATTCTACTAATTAATCGGGTCTATAGCTCCATCTAGCTGGGACTTATTTACCTGTGAACATCTTACGCCAGGCAGTTTTAGATGCGAATGGTGGGGCACACTAGTAACTAAGTTTTGGATTGTTTTTCGGTGTTATATTTGTCTAAATCTGTTTGAATCATGATAGAATACATTAGTTTAGCTTAGACAGGCGTTTTGAAAAAAAGATTTTTAAAAATAATTAATTAATTAATGACTTAAATGAGACTAAAATTGAAAAGAAAAATAAGAGAATATGGTTCACTATGGGTCGATAAAATAAAAAGCAAAATCCTCATATATAAATTTGAGTTTCTTCGAAAGGGAGTTAGCAGTTTGGATCACCTGATCGAACTGGCACCCCCACCCGCTTTCAAACAATAATATAGCATTCTCTGCCTCAACCCATCACCATCCTCTCGCTCTCCCTTTCTAGCCTCTCACTCTAGAATTCTGAATAAGGAGAGACAGGAGTGAGAGAGGAGGAAGACGCTGGGCTGAGCAAGAGCATGCATGTACATGTAACTATTGTTTGAAAACAAGAGGGGGACGAGTTCGATCAGGTGATCCTTACAAAGCACCGAGTCCTATTTTCGATCTAACGGTTCTCTGACCGAGCGGACCATTTACTTCAGGTACGAAGTGTTATACGGAGCTACAAACTTTGTCCGCGCTTATGTCAGCATTCCGTGATGAAAAACATCTGTCTAGGCTTTCATGCCTGCCGTTTCCAGGCGACATAGCCGAGGACTGAAAGCCACTAAACCCGTGGCTCGCGCTCCCTGGACTAAATGAGGCGATCGCTCTCTAGATCCCGACAGTGAAGACGAGACAGCGGCCATTCGGAACTCGTACAACGCCTAGCTCGCCCTAGACTGAGCGAGGCACACACCCTGGCATCAGAGTTACTGCTTGCTCGGCAAATGCGGGCACGGGAAAGTAGCGACACCAGAATTGACTTGGGTTCACCCCGTAAGATGGATGAGCTTTGGTCTTCCAGCGCAGACGGCGTAACCGGTACGACGCTTCTGAATCACCACTCACGGCAACCCGGCGCATACATTGAGCTGCGAAACGGGACCCATAACGGTAGCCTAGGTGATCGTCGTGCGTATATCTTGTTAACTGCCGGACGGACAGACTTTGGTATTCTCTCTCACCTTGTCTTGCTTTGTCCTATTGGCAAGCACTTCTTCCCTCATAAATCCTGTAGATGTATGCTCTCTATAAGGAAAACTTAAGGCAACTCAGTGGAAGAGCTTGTTTCTCCGTAATATATATATGCACATTAAGGCTGTAGATACTATGATCTAGATCTCATAAGAAATCCTGGCTCTCGAAGACGCAGGCACATCGGGTACTTCGTACCATAGGCTACATACTGTGCGCAGGCACGACGCAAAGTGTTAAAAAAAGCAAAGAGATACACAAAGATGTCAGTCGGAAGAGATCACCGTTGAATCCGAAGTAAACACGAGGGAAAAATAATGCATTTATTTACCCGTCAATAATAAAGCGATGACAGTCTTTCGCCCACATAATTTTATTCAGGACCGCAGTTTGAAGAGGAGAAAAGATGAGATGATCGTGATATGTGAGCCAGAAGATAGGTAAGCAGATCTTTCTCTCCAGCATCGCTACCACGCCACGTTTCGTCTTCCCTGCGTATCCAGTTAGCAAGGCCAGCCAGCCAGCCCTTGTGATCTCTTCTCTCCTCTCCTTCCAACTCCTCTCCTTAGTAATCTCATAGCGTAACCAACGTATCCAAGCCTCACTGTTTCCGCCCCTTCTTTCCCTTCTTCCCACCCCCCGCCGTCTTTCCTGGCGTCTTGCCAACATAAGCCTCCACCTTACCGGTGGAACTCTCCACTTCGTTTAACCCCTTCATTACGCTATCGACAGCCGGCGCGCTCACTTCTTCATCCATGTCGAGTCCGGCCATCCCGCGCCCCAGACGGCCCATAATCTGTACGAGTCGCCCGACCTCCGCCGCCTTCTGCGTTGCATACTTGAGTGTGACGCCCGAGATGGGATCATACGTTTTGATAGTCAGTGTCGCCGTCGGCGGCGTCGCTGCTGCACCGGTCGGCAGCGCGCGGGGGCGAGTCCGGCGTGGCGGTTTGCCGTGGTCAGGGAGGCTGTATTTGGTGGTGATACGGGTCTGGCGAGCAAATTAGCGGAGCGCGACGGAGGAGCAGAGGATTGACGCACGGTAGTGGGACGCGCAAGGAGTAAGAGCTGCGACTGCGTGAGCCATTCTTGCGCGGTAACGAAGTACGGCATTCTATGGATCGGTAAAAAGTTCGTTTGTCCACCCGACGAACTGATGTGGACTTGTCCACGAACTAATTGAACTTGACTGGATCTATCAATGGCGATAATCTTACGGGTGTGTACATGTGATATACACTAACTCGCAAAAATTCTACACCACAGTAGATAAATCTCAGGATAACTCAACGAAATTTACATGAAAATTAATGATTCTAGAATCTCGGAAAATTCATTTTACAGCAGAACTGTATATTTTTCCACAAAACTATTGAGGAAATTTATTTCTGATAGGGGTATTTGAATCAGGTGACCATGTAGAATTTTTGCTAGCGCCATTTCATCATAGTTGAAACTTTAGCTCTATCCTGCAGATACAATCTTCAACGATTTGAAATCAACTTTTTCGGATTTTTTCAGGATGAGAAAGCTCACACTAGATCAAATGTCCTCCATCATTATCTTACTCAATGAGAGTAAAAAATTTGAAGAAATTTGAAGAATTGTGGGCTGCAGCAAATTTACAGTAGCTAAATATCGTGGCAAGTCACTAGATCATACATCATCGGCTAAGCGTGGACGACCTGGCAAATTAACGTCTCGAGCTAAGCGAACTCTGGCTCGTATGGTGGCTAATTGTGGGACGAAAACAGTTGTTGAGGCGGCAAGAACAATTAATTTAGACAGAGAAGGTAAAGTTTCTCCAGATACTGTGAGACGCGCTTTGAAAGAGCAGAGTCTGAGGGCAGTCAAAAGGGTGAAGAAACCAAAGCTGTTGAGGGCGCACAAGAGGGCTCGACTTCTGTGGGCCTTAGAACACGAAAATTGGACTCCCGAAGACTGGAAAAGAATTAT
>JAATOF010003087.1:0-12395 GCA_013170925.1 Podosphaera leucotricha | reverse complement strand
TGCCAGATTGGGAGTCAAGGCATGTGACTTCCCAATTTGAAATTGAAAATCTGGAAAAGGAGTCCGTCTTGACCCCTCCTTGGCCAACACTTTACCTAGTTAAGAATCAGCACATATGACTCTTAATTTGATCCTTAACTAATACCGAAAACGCTCATTCAGGTCTTTACATAGTAATTTGTTTTTAAAAAAGACCTGTAAGTAATTGTAAATGAATATTCCTGGAATTAGTTGAGAATCACATTGGGAAGTCACATGTACTTGGTCTGAATCGGATAAAGCGTTGATATACATTTTAGTTTGAATTGGGCTGATGATTTTATAAGAATACACCCGGTAGACTCTAAAATATATTTGAACAGTGGAGAGCATTGAGCTAGTCAATACTGTGACAGAAAAGGAGATTCTGAATTGGTTTCATCGTCCAAAAACTGTGATTGATAAAAATTCAATTAAGCCAGATTAGTATGGCCTTGCTCTGGTCATCGGATCTTTTTCTTCGGGAATTGCTATGGTCAAACAACCCGGAAATAGAGAGGGAATCACAGTTTTGGAGGGAATACCAGCTGCTGGAAAGACGACTAAACCTCCCGACTTACTCGAAAGCAAAATTTCTCAGATTTAGTTGCTTATACCCCAGGTTGCAGACCTTATGTCATACATGAATTCATCTAGAAATGCTACACCAATAAGGTTGTAGTACTCTACTTCATATCCCATCCAAGTCATATCTTCCTACCACTAGGCTTGACATGTTCTTCATCGGTGAAAGCGAAATATCGGACAAAAATCGCAGAGCTCAGTAGATTTGATGATGCACGCGAAATTAAGAAGCAGAAATTTATTGGTCTGTATATTCTGAGGCTAGTCATGATGGTCTGGGTGGCGCTGAGATAAAAAGTAGTGGGATATCAGTAAGGATTCAGTCCTCAAATCCAGTCAGAGCAGCTCAATCTAGATTTGTTTTCAAAACACCAAGTTCTGCTCCCATTCAGCCCCTAGCGCCCCCAGTCGCAAGCATAGAGTATCCGAGATTGAACCTTTAAACACGCCATCTAATCAACGCCAATTTGAGGAGCTTTATAGAGGCGTTCAAACTAATGGGAGCCCGTCACGTACATAGCTCTTGTTCTTCTAAAAGGCTCCCGAGCAAAGTGTCGGGCTCTCACTCATCAGAATAGTGACTCCAGCAATAAGCAGCTTGAGCAGTTGAGGCGAAAGGATTATAGAAGAGTGATAGTTGATGCTAATCTGACATCTGCAGGAATCGAACAGGTTTATCTGGCCACCAAGAGGTGTAGATTTGTACATGATGTTACATAAATAGCTAGAATTGTTCATTTGGTAGCTGGAAACATTGGTTCTTCTCTACAGGATTTTTACTGCCCATCAATGAGATATATATGATGAATTTCATGAGGCTATTTCACTTGGGGGAAGAGTGGTGGAATGGGGAGTATTTAACTTAGTCTACACTCTCTTCATTTCAAAGCCAGCGGCTGAAGACAGCTTTCCTATATACCTCCTCCATCTACGAACTTCCTTTGCAGCCTCAAAAAATTATCGTTTGTATCTGTTGCGCATCGTTCGATCTGCTCCTTCAACATGTCTTCTTGCTTTTTCAACTGCTCGCTCCTCAACGTGCTTCACCGTTCTGCGCTCTTCGTCCACTGATTCTCCACCCCCTGATCTCAAGGGCCTGTGGTTTAATGCGCGTCATATTTTTTGAGCGTGCTCCGCATATTTGGTTCTCCTCGGGACTTTCTTGATCTGAAGAAGCTTCCCGTATTCGCAATTATCCCTTTCAGAAGCCGATTAATATCTTTCACAGCGTCAGGTGTGAGAGTGATATCTCCTGGCCTTGTCACACGCTTAATAGCTGAGCCTACTTCATCGGAGGTGGGCGAATTCGCCATGTCCGGTCCTGACTGCTACCAACCTATAGTAAACACATCTTGATAAAGTAGGTTCAGGGGCTCCTTGAGTTATCTTCAAATCTGAGTCTATATAGCGCCTGGGTCCATAGTTCTGTCACCAGGATACTAACACTTCCTATACGCGCTCCCTGATGAACCTTTTGCGTATACCGCCGACGTATATTTTCACTTCTGTAGGGGGTATCATATTAGAAAACTCATCCGGTAGGTCTTTTATAGCTGATTTGCCGATGTATGTAGGTATTTTTACTTTTTTGGAGGAAAACCAGCCTAAATGTGTGTGGATTACAGGTTACCGAATGCCCGCCCTCATCTGTCTTTCAAATCCACTCTTCAAGTCATCGTCCGGTCACGATTTGTTTCCAAGTATGTTGAGTGAAAGATTTGATTTTCATGTCACATATCTTTTAAATAAACAAACCCTGAGTCAACACATGCTTGAAAGCTTGAAAGAATACATCAACGTATTCAATGAGAAAGTTTGCGAACCTTCATATCTGTAGGCACTCAAAACCCTCAGGCGCTAAAAATGTCTTTTTCTATGACAATGAATCCAGTATAAATCTCTGCTCTGGGCGCCGCTATTCTCGGGCGCCGTTTTGATGGCAAGGGTCAATTTTTGCTGAATATAAAACACAGACTTATCTGACGTCTAAGTTAGGTCGATTACGTAATAATCCTCCTCAGATAGTTCTAGAATTCCAAAATTTGTTAAAGGATGAAGTGGTTCGGAAACAGACAATGCTGCGACGGTACTGGTTGGTGGATTGCAGAATCGTCGAACACCTGAGATGTGCATGTGGGATGAAATCCATGTCCGCCAGATCCAACAATCGAGTCGGCGCCTCGAGGGTTTCTGTTAAGTCGCAAGACTAATTGATTTATCACGTGGAAGAAAACGATGAAGTGGAGTGAAGAGATGTTAATTACTCCCACTACAAGTACAGAGTGGTGCTATTTATACAAGATTCTAATAAAAAGTAAATAAAACTGCAAGGATAATCATGATGTCTTGTATGATTGACAATTATTACCAGCTAGCACTAAAGTCAACACTATAGGGAATGAGACTTGTGAAAGATGAGAATATTCGAGAACGTGTGAAGTCAGCTTAGCTGATTAAAAATACAAAATAAAGTAATATATATAGTTCTAAGCTACGCTTGCCGCGCATCAGTGGTTTAGTGGTAAAATCCATCGTTGCCATCAGCGTCGATGGGCCCCGTGTTCGATTCACGGCTGATGCAAATGATTTTAATCCGAAGATTAATTTTGGCCAGATCGTCAAGATTTCTGCTATTAGTCACACGTACACTGCTATGTGTGGTGTGCTACATAGTTGTCCAAGTTTGCGGAAAAATATTTCTCTTGAGTCATGCTGTGACAGAAAGAATGTTAATCCTTTATCAACTTTAAAACATACATGAGAGGAAACATTTCGGTGAAAAACCCACCCACGCTTTTGCCCGTCAGATGGCTATCGAGTTTCGAGGTTTTCGCTCAAAAAATGCGTTTACTACTGTTATACCTAGTGTGGCTCCCATCTCGTCAGCTCTTACCTACTTGATTCCTTCGAGACTCTTCCTTCCCTCTGCTTGATTTGCGCTTCATGTCCCCCGCCAAACGAAATAGTCCAATCCATCTCTGGTTTAAGATCGATCCACTGCGTAATTCTTCCAAAGCCTTCTGGGTTGCTCGGCATTGCTTCGAAAGATCGGTTTCAATGTACTTGGTTCTTATTTGCATGGCTATACTATTTTGGGCCCTTGTGAGGGTTTTTTGTATTGAGTATGATGCTCCTCCAAGACTTACCTTTTTGTTACCTGTCAATCTATCCGCTGTAGGTCTATGTCTTAAGGTTCCATTATAGTGTCGACTGGGCCAAGAGTTAGCCCGTTCTTGATACGCAGCCAGCCTTCCAATCGCTTTTTGTCCCTTAATGAATTCTTCCCCACCGAAGATCTTAGGCCACTCGTCTCTATCCCTTTCCTCGGATGGAAAACTGCAGGTTTCGTTGTCATAGGCTTGTTGTTTTGATCATTTGGCAGGACTTTTCAATAGTCTTCTAGACCGGTAAGTTCCAAGTGAGTCCAGTGTGTTGCACTCTTCTATTCTTTAGATAGATCTCCAGCGATAGGATAGAGGTCTCGTGCTCCAGCACTTTCGTACAACTGGACTTGTATGCCCCTGTGACTTTTTGTAAACATTTGCTCTGTATGTACCTCAGAGGTTTGACTATCCTATCGGAAATGTTCCCTGATGTCCCAGTCTCGGTCCAAATAGGAGACCCATACATAAGGGCCGGCCCCACTAATTTTCTGTATAAGATACTTGCTTTATGGAAAGTTGCTCCCCATGTCGACTGCGTTAATTTACAGTGCCTGAATTTGAGAATCTGCTTTTACCTGTATATTTTTCATATGAACGCCCCAGTTCAGTTCAGGGTCTGGGTAGATCCCGAGGATTCGAAGGGAGACCCTGGGGTTGGCCAGTTGGCTTTGGATTATGACAGGCTCTTGGAAGTTGTGTCTTTTCCTTGCTCTGAAAAAGTATCAATTGATACTTTTCTGACGAAAATTTGGCTCCATGGCTTTTAGCCCATAGTTCGCACTTCTCGCCCAGTTTCTTAATTTAACGATAATTTTTTCCTACTGTATGTGACCAGGTTAGTAAATTTGTGTCGTCAACAAATCTGATTGCAAAGGAATTTGCCGTTTGTGATGTAGGTAGCAATGTGTTTATGAAAAAGAAAAAGAGGGTCAAAGAGAGAGAAGAGCCTTGGGGTATTCCTATATTTGTTGGAATCGCCGCCTTTGAACGAGCCTAAAACAATTGAAGTGGTCCTCCCTTCCAGGAAAGGTTCTATGAATTGTGTAATCCATAAGAGGATGCCCTTTTGCCTCAAGTTATGGATAAGTCTTTCGTGAGATACGTTATCGAAGGCTCCTGAGATATCGAGGCTGAGGAGAGCCACCTGTTTTTTCCCCTTACCCCAAATGGTATGGATTTTTATTTTTTATCCGAAATTCTATTGGCGAGATGGTGGATCTTTTCGGTCAAGCTCCCGTCTATTCGTCTGGAAGGTTATATTTTTCGGCTGCATCTGAGATTCTATTGGCAATCAGTTTTTCTAGGAGTTTGCCCATCGTATTTAAGAGAGCTACGGGCCTGTAAGATTTTGGCATATCGTAACTGGGCTTCTGGGGTTTCCTGGGGACTTTCGCGGTGGATTCCCTAACAAAGACCAACGTTAAATAATTCAACTAAAGCTTTGCTAAGTGCTTCACTACAATATTTAAGAAGTCCATATGGAATTCCATCCGGGTCTGGGCTTTATCGCTAGGCAATTTTCAGAGAGCTTCTTCGATAATGTGTTGGTTAATAGCTTTTGGAATGGTCTTCAGCTCTTCAGGATACGTTGAACCTGCAATGTATTGGACTTCAACAATTACCGGAAGAGGGAAAAAATGCTGTGCCATAACTTTGGCCTTATGATGAGATTCAGTGTGTGTTTTGCCTCCTGCATCCTTCATCTAGGATCTGAAGGAGTCTCTGCTTATCCTTCTTGTTTTTCTTTGCCCATTTCGAGTTTCCAAACCTTCGCTGGATCTTTTGATGCGTCAGACACTATTGTTCTCCAACCAGTCAGTTTGTCTTTTCTGATCTAGCTTTTCTTCCTGTTACTAAGTGGCTTTGTTGTATTATACTCAACTCTCGGAAGATTTTTCTTGGGTCCACTTCCTTCTAGCGCTCCGAGCCTCTCGGAAAAGGCATGGGCATTTTTTGGTCCAACACAGTTTAGCGAATTAAGATGGCTAGGCTTTTGGTATCAGCCGTTCTACTGTCTCATGGATGATCGCAGTGATACTGGAGACCCTTTGATCTATATATTCTTTGCTAGAGAGTGGACCATTACTCCCTGCTAGTCTCTGGCTCGCTGCATCCTAGTCTGCTGCTTACCACTGGGGCCGGGGTTCTTTGATTGTTCTGATTGGTGGTTCGATTTGAATTGCTGTACATATAGGGATGTAGTCCGATGACGCCTCAAGTTCATTGGCTAGTGGCACCTCAAAACTGTATTTTCCAAGTCCTTAGATATAAAGACCAAGTCAAGGGTGCTCTGACTGACCCGGCTTTTCCATGTTATTGTACCTTCTAGAAGTATTATTTTCATGTTATGATGTCCAAGAGTTTTTATCAACTCCTCTATGGTTACCGAGCACTGTTAATCCTCCCCACCTTGGGTGGTGTAAGTTGAGGTCTCTGACTAGAATGTGTTTCCCTCGGTGAGCTAATATTTTTGGGATCCACTATATTGTTCCACTGGTCAGTCCACTGCGAGTTCCTTGCTAACGTAAATGAAAGTTCTTCTTTTGCTGCATTTTGAGTAGACTAGGTGATATGCGAGGTGACTAACGGTTGTACTGCCAATTGGGTTACACTATGGTTCCTGTACAACCACTACGTGATGCTTCGCTGGGTCAAATTCCTGGAGGAAATGGGTTTGGACTTAATTTTTACTTTTATTGACATTGTACTGTGTGATTTTCAAAGTTTTTGTGTCCCTCATCGTGTCATGGTGAGCAACGGTGCCGCACTTACCTCTGTAATATTCTCCCATATCATAGCTTGGGGTCCGTTCTGTAGAAACGTAGTTGGTGCGCTAGCCGCACTTTGAATTTCGGCCGAAGTTCCCGACATATCAAGAATGGCGGGGGCAGAGTCTTTCGTGGCCTCCTAGGACCTCGATAACTGTTAGCCAAGCCAACTTGTCTGGAAATTTCTACCTCCGCTGTGCTCGCTCTTCTTTTCCTATAGCTCGCAATTTGCCAGTCAAAGTCTGAATACTTTGGTTGCTCTCTTTCGGCTTAGTACCTTCCGGGATCTTGTATCCTATTGGCGGCCGTTTTGGCTTTAGCTACTAGTGTAGCGGGACAACTCGAGTCCCATTCTGGATGTTTTCTTCCACAGTTACAGCACCTTACTTCTTATTTTCCGTGACACTGCCTCGTATTGCGGGCCCTTGCACATTGTCCGCATTTAGGTGTGTCGAAGCACGTTTTAACAGTGTGTCTAAACTTTTGGCAGTTAAAAGATTGGGTTGTGCGGAAACCTGATCTAAAGATTTCTGTCGCTTTTAGTTTATATCTGTAATATGCTCTAGATTTTCTGTTGAGAGTGAGAGTGGCATATCATGTATTAGCATCAGGTAGTTAGTGCTTGCTACCTGTGCTGCGGTGGCCAGCTTTCGGGTCTAGTCTTTCTGTTTTTCTATAATCTGCTTTTTTGCCTGCTCCGCGTAGTATATATACTTTTACCTGACCATTTATCTTTTGACAAGCTTCGATTATTTCTTTCATTCCAATCTTTTTACCAGCTTCTTGCTAGAAAGTTTGGCGATTTCCTTTTCCTTCTCGTCTTGTATTCTTAACGTAGTCCCAATTGCATCTGGTTTAGCCGCTAATATTGCTCATGATTGGCCTTGCATATGGGTGAGGCCCGGATTTTGGGAGAAGCTTGCTTTGATGCATCTGACTTCCTGTAATATCTTAGCCATTGTGGGAGCTTCATCTATAGGTTCGCTCTGTGTGCTACGGGTGAAAACTTTCACCTTGCGGGGGCCATTGATCACTTGGATAGCCTCCGCTAACAGTTTTCTAATTGTTCTCGAAGCGAGATTATCATCTTTGAGTGTTTGTTTGTATTTTATGACTGCTTTATCCGCATTCAGCGATGCCTCTCTGGCATAAGCATCAGCTCCACTACTATTTCCAACGATCTCTCCAGCATATCTGCTACCGAGATCTTTAAAAGGATCATCTGGCATTTTTATACGCGGGTAATTTTTCCGTTTGTTGGTGTTTTGCAATATGGATATATTGAGATGCTTGATCATTAATTATGTAAAGTGTTGAATTGCTAGCTTTTTAAGAAAATGAGTAATGTTCGAAATAAGTTGACTAATTTCTGGGACATTATGCTGCCATTATTTTAATATCTAATACTACTCCCTTTCGTAGCCACAACGGCCTTTATTCGTCGCGGTATCGACTCTACAAAATTCTGGCAGGAGCTAGCCAGTATCTCTGTCCATTCTTTTTTGATCCGTTCCCTATCTTCCCCGACTCCCTTGCGATGCTCCGGTTGGGTATCTTCCTAACTGTCTCTTAAATTCGCCTCATTGATGCTCTACTTGGTTTAAATCTGGAATTGGGCGGGCCAGTCCAAGCAGTTCATTTTTTTAGACCCCAAATAGTCTTTTGTTGCCCACGCAGTGTGTTTGGGGTTATTATCATGTTGAAGTATTAAGTGGTTCATAGGGACATATCTGTCCCACAAATTAGTAACCTTTTTTCGAATACCGCACCTTTTCTAGAGAAGCTAGCAATTCTAAACTTTACATAATTAATTGCCAAGTATTTCATTGCATCTATATCGCAAATATCTCGAGGAACTAAAAAGCAGGTAGATTCAGAATGAGCCACAGGGGAGCTCCAGTCCAAATTCACCAAAAATTTAGCAGGGCCCAGAGCAGTATCGCCATACACATAAGAAGTGAGCAAGCACATCAGGTTCAATTCTTATCTGTATAGAAGAAAAGAAAGAACCTGGAGTCGACAACCCAATGTGCCAGTTTGGATATCCGCCCCAAAATGTCTGGCAAATGGCTATGGCATTTCTTTCCTAAATGGGCGAGAGGACGTGGTAGAATCCCGAAAGTAAAAATATAAAACCTGTGAGGCCATGATTCAAAGCCGAAGGGTGTATAGTGTAAACGCATTTTTTGAGCGAAAACCTTGAATCTCGATAGCCATCAGACGGGCTGAAGCGTGGGGTTTTCACCAAAAAGTTGGCCCTCATTTATATTTTAAAGATGGACAGAAAAGTAAATTGTTATCGTTGTAACAGCATGTGATGCACAAAACTGTAGAAGCTAAAGATGAAACACTTGTTCTACAAATTTGTAGAAACTGATTGATTGCATAAGCCGTGAATCGAACACGGGGCCCATCGACGCTGATGGCAACGATGGATTTTACCACTAAACCACTGATGCGCGCTGTGCGGAGCTTAGACCTATATATATTACTTTACTTTGTATTTTTAGTCAGCTAAGCTGACATCACACGTCGAAACCTTGGAGTAGCCGACTAGATTGTTGCATCTGGCGGACATGGATTTCGTCCCAAGAACATTTTAGGTTTTCGGCGATTCTGCATCCACTAGCCAGTACCGTCGCAATATTGTCTGATGCCGAACGTCGTTTGAAGACAGCACTCGAAGTTCCTCCCCCTTCCACGCTCAACTGTTAGTGTTTATCGCAGGAACAATCTCCAACCGGAAGTTTGTGTGTTCAAGCTCAAGCATACAGCAGCTATTACAAGGGCTTTTCAGCTATCTAAGGTTATCCGGTGTACAAGTACTTCCCCCATCACCTCATACATGCCAAACGCGATACCTAAGTGGGAGTTGGAAAAATAACCTGCTCTGTGTACTACTCCACCATTCGAAACTAATCTATGGGCTAATGCCCTATGAAGGGCCAAAACTCTATGGTTATCGTGCTAAGGGTTCTGGCAAAAAATTCAGCAAGAGACAAACTTTCTTCTCATAACTGTGGGGAGTGTTATTCAAAAAAAATTAATAAAAAAATACAAGAAACTTAACTGAAAATAAAAAAAACGTTTTCATAATTAGATCTTCGTCTGGAGATACTCACTTTTATAACGTCCGTCACCTAGATTTGGACCTCCCAAAAACCCTGCCATCGTAGGCACTTCTTGACTTCAACCAACTCTTATGTATACTATACTTTTACGACCAATATAATTTTGATATTTTTAAGATTTTAAGACTCTCTACATTCATCTGTATTACTTCATAATTCATCTGCCTCAGTTTTAGCCCTCTGGATGGTCTCAATGTTCACAGACTTCGAATTAGGGTTCATTTGGACTCTACTACGTTTCCTAGTCCTACCAGCCTCGACCTGTGCCTCCAGGGTCTCAATTTTTCGTTGGATCACAGCTTACTAGTAATACTTCTCATCAAAGCCTTTTGAATCTTGCGAAAGAGTAACCGCTGAGTATTCTGACCAACGACACTCTTGCTTAATAATGTTATGTGACAACGGAGCTTATCTCTTTTCCTTGGAGCTGAAAAGGCCACTTCTGATGCCACAGACGCCAATCTATCGTTAGATTCGGCATTGGAGAATCTTTTCAAAACCTTACCAGTCATATCTACGGGATTTGGCTTGTTGTTAAGCAGCAAGGGGCTCATAGGTGATTTGGCCATACTGACGGACCACAAACCTTTCCACTTCCACCCACTGATGATATCTTTGCTTGTTAAATATGCTCAGAGTCACTTACTGCAATAAATTAAAAAAATTCTTCTACCCGAGACCTTACCAGTATCCCATTCGCCAAGTAATTCAAGTTCCTTTTTGTAGGCTATTTTAGGGGGCCAAAGACTTAATAATTAAGAGGCTGGAGAACGTGGGATGAATGCAGCTGGAACAAAAGAAGATTGATATTGTTCTGCAAGCACAGGTTTGAATATCTTCTGTTGTCTTCTGACTTCCATAAGGAGTAATCTCTTTTCCTGAGGATCCTCAAGTACGGCAGAGAGAACGAAGACCTATTTCAACCGCTCAACGGCTGTGGTCTGGACTCCAGTCAGTTTCTGTAGGTTTTAACTTCCTAGGTTCATGAGGGGTTAAATCCAGCGGGAATTATTGCTGTTAAACATGCTTTCCCTGAAATATTACCAGTGAGGGTAGGTTATTTTTATATGCAGAGGTATACTCAACGATAGGTGTCCAAGCACGCGACCCAGGCTGTATCTTCGGTATATAATTACTCTCAGATGATTTACGTACGAGAGAATTTGATCTTTTACCTTCTACACTACCTGTCTGATTCATATTATGTCGATTACAAGGTTTATCTCAGGTATGGCGAGATGTTTAAGCCATTGCCTGACAACACTATTTGAAGTCCCATTGAGACGCTGAAAATAAATTTTACATATTCTCTGGACCGTAATTGATGGTTTTCCTTTTTAAAAAAAATTGAAACCGTTTTTATCAGAGAAGCTGGGAGTCGCCTTGTGCCCGTATAATGCGCTCAGGAATATCCCTGAATTGTTGATGGGTTGGAGGCGGGCCTAAATTTGCCTGAACTCGGATCCATACAGTCAGATGACTCTCCTGAGCTGAATAGAGCCTTCAAAGATCTTAGCTAGCCAAATTAATGGCCTCAAGACCCTTAATACGATTTTGAAGCGTTGATGGTGAATGCCCCATGCAGAAGCAGCTTTTCTGAAACTTCGGCCATTATGGCTTTGAGTAGATGGTGAAGTTAATATTCAATTTGACAAGGAATCAAGATCGAATTAACATTCTTACTAAATTTAAGAGCGATTGGGAAAAAATTGATCCAATATGAACTGATTCGATATTAGTTTGAAACTAATGGCATACAGTCCATAATCCATAGATAAGAGAAAAGAGAAAAGGGGTGTCCACAAAAAAAGCTTTTGCGAAGTTTCCATCAAAGCTGGAAGAAGGTTGATAAACAAAAAATCACTGTCAAGTTTCAAATATCCATCGTTGCGGCTACTACGTCGCCAGCCCATGTCACCATTGCTATGGGTTGTTAGCGGTTAGGGTCTGGATTAGTAGTTAGAGGGTCAGGGTTGTAGATTTGCGATCAAGTCGTCGCTAATCAGTCCATGACGCCATTACCTCGGGCGGTCAGGGTGGTTAGAATGGTAAGGCTTAGAGGTGCTGGTTAGAGTTAGAGGAAGGGTTATGCAAAAACAGTATAGATGTTTTCCTCCACATTGAGGACGCACCTGGAGAGGAGGTGATCTCGCAATTCGGAAATCTCCCAGATTGAGAAGAATCCGAGGGAACTTTTAGCGAACTACACAAACTAAAAATTGAGTCACTTGATGCCAACCTGGCGTCAGTAAAGAGAAAGTTGGAGCACCAAGAATCTTCTTTGTGTAAGAGATAACGTCGGGACTAGAAATATAAATTCATCTATATATATCTTATTATAATTTTTAGTTAATTTTTAATGCAGTAAATATTTGTTATGATGCTTTCAGAGATTTTATTCATATCTATAAAGGATTGTGTGTTCTAGTCAATAATTAGATCACGGTGTCTCGTGGCTCCAAACTACAGCAAATCTGATAGTAGAGCTTGAAACTAAAAGTGATAAATTTTTCTATCCTCCCGATTGGTCCCTTCTTCCTATAATATACATATGAGAAACTCTAAATATTGAAATACAAATATCCTTAACTCTGACTCCCTATATAAAGATCTGCAGTACTTTTAAGGGGCTGTATTTTTAGATCTGTAATGATCGACATGAACCATATTCGGATCCTCAATTATTCCCTTTCCCACATGAGCTGTCCTCAGCTCTTGAACAAGTACAT
>JAATOF010003071.1:0-19668 GCA_013170925.1 Podosphaera leucotricha | reverse complement strand
TGTAGGTCCATGATTGAGTAAGTGCCGAGAGGGATTGGGGCAGTATTGGCCGCTAGGGGTGGTAACACGAAGTAATAAAATGGCTGCAAAGAAAATGACCGATCGATTAGTCATCTTCTTCTTATCGCAACTTTTTTTTCCACCAAACCTTAAACTTTCAAATTAAGTTCAATAAGTAGTGAGATACTAAATTACATCTACACGAGATTTTAAGTCATTCCAAGCTATTGTTGTTGGTGCGCTGTTAGCTTTCAAACAAACTATTGTTGAATTTTCAGTCAATATTTTTGCATAGTGTACGTGTGGACAGACGACGAAGACATTCAAAGAAAGAAGTATTTTTGGGCATTAATTTTCCCGCGCAAATTTTGCGTCAATGAATCCGTCAGCCGATGCACTATTTTCTCTTAGCGCGCACGAGGAAAGGGCTATAGAACTTTGAACAATTTGGGCCAACAACGCCAGCTCCGCGCCAAGTGACGAGCTTTATCCAGCTTTTCCCCATTTACGGCTCTCGATCGATGACAAGACGAAACCCAGAGACGACTGCTTCGGGGGCGTAGCGAGGGGCTCAAATATTTCCACTAGGGAACCACGCAAGGTATCCGAGCCTCTTTCAACTTCTGAATGCGGGCGCCCGACCGTGGTTGTCCGGCTGGCTCCAATCGTGAGAGTGGAATGTTGCGGAACCCGTGACCGCTTTTTCGGCATCGTTTTCATATATCTCTCCCACAGAGATGGGGGGCTTCTCTATGCATGGGTGAGGTACCTGCCTGTAATGATAGAATTCAGGCTCATTTAACGCTTACGGATCAGCTATTTCACAAGTGTCGGTTGTTCGTGCTGCGCGTGGCGAGGGGTCGTTGGTCGAGTATGATATCGATGTGTTTGCCACGCACGATCATATTGAGTTACAGATATTTCGGTCGTGTATGCGGCTTCTACTTTCTGGCGTAGCCCTTAGTTCTGCTGACCTATGCCCATCATAGCACCCATGACCGCTCCTTGATCCTGCTGTACAACCTGTAGAAACTGCAAAATCTGGGTAAGCTTGAGAACAATAACTCTTGCGAGGATCTGGGGTGGGATAAGTTTGATCGTGTACTTCAGCATCGTAGCTCTTCAGATATCTTCGAAAATTTATATTTCTCGTGCACCAGCTCTAGACGGCTTACTAGGACACTGCAATCTTTATCCATCAATTGGTGTGGATACTTTAATGAGGTACATTCTTGGATGCTAGATTTGCCACTAGATTCGAGGGTACATATACTCTCTCTAATTAGAAATAAATCTTGTTTCAAATCGATAGATTGATATCTCGTATTATCATTAATATTTATCTGGATGTGGTAATTAGCCAATGAGAATAGACTAAAACTTATTTAGATCATGAGGTGTCTTGTGGCTCCAACTACGGCAACCTAAGTGGTACTATGCTAGATTAAAACTAATTTCGTCTAGTCTATCCCTCCAAACTCCAACACTAGTGTCAGTGAGATTATCAAATTTACTGAGCTCTGCAATTTTTGACCTGTATTTCGCTTTCACCGACGAAAAACACGTCTAGTCAAGTGGCAGCAAGATATGAGTTGGATGAAGTATCAAGTAGAGTACTACAAACTTATTAGTGTAATATTTCTACATAAACTCATCTGACATGAGATTTGTGTCCATCCAACAGAAGTAATCGATAGCTTTCAGAAGGTGTTGGTGAAATATGTACCTATTTTAACCATTTGAGCGCAATCTCATTCCATCTCCAGGCACAAGGAGAAGTACAATAAGCCCAATCTAGGGTATTAGCAACTGGATTGCCACGAATAAGATGTAACTTGTTTTTGTAAATTATAAAGTTACTAGCGACCCAATTTTCGATAATGTTCTGAGGTAAGGCTTGTCCGATAGAAAGATATTCGAAGATGCTCTGGAGGTCAATGCAATTTAGCTGGTCAAGGTATCTCACCTCTTCTAGTTCCGAAATTTCAGTGTGGCGAGAATCGTCTCCCAGGCTGACCTGGTCATCTTCATCTTCTGTGGCGTTCCTTTACCTTTCAATAATTGGAGATGCTGAATCATGAGGTTGAGAGAGAGATTCTGCAAACATATTTGCTTTATTTGGACGATCGATTATTTATATTATAATTTTCAATGGCTTCTAAACATTACACTGGTCGTTCAAATTTTGTTTGGATTTTCTTCAGAATAAATTCATGACCTGTAATAGATTATATCACCTCTCAATCGAGCAACGCCAACGTTGAATGGCTAATGAAATTCCGAGCCATTCACGGTCGAGCAGAGTAAAGTTTTTAGGTTTGTAGCTTTCTATAGAAGTAAACCACATGATGTAAAATCGATCAATGAGATTTAGTTGTGAACATGCGAGGCTGTAGTAGTGCTGAGACGTAACACTTTATAAAACAGTAGGTAATTTCTAGTCGAACTTTCGTGCTACTGATGTTGATATTATAGCGTCTTTAATACGCTCCCAGAATTTAAAAGAGGCTTGCGATAGTATGATAGGCATTTTTGGGGCCAGTGGCTTGATCGGTGAGTTAACCAGCAAGTTGTGGAAATTTTCGGATCAAACTTCTTAGGTACCCCAGAGCATTGAAGAAGCCACATATTTCAAAAGTGGTCGTCAGCATTGGTCTAACTTTGATGACCGCTACTTTTTTAGGATTGGCAGAAATACCTTTTTCGGAAACAATAAAGCCGAGAAAAACGCCACCGGAAGCAAACAATCGACACTTTGCTGAATTAAGAAGACATTATTCGACAAATCTGGGAAAGATTAAATTAGAGCAAGGCGGTCATTTAATTGTAGTATTGAGTCATCCCAAAGGGCCACATCATACAAAATTCCAGCGATGGACAAAACAGCCCCAAGGCTTCTAACGTGAATAATTAAAAAAGTAGCTATGGCGCTACACAAACTAAATAACATAACTAAATTCGTCTACCCCAAAATTTGTTACAAATATAGTCTTTTCATGGGCGCTTTCCTGGATGGAAGTTTGCAAAAATCTATTTTCAAGATCGAGGAATATATAATACTCATGGCCTGTAGCACATTGAATTCATCTTGGGCGTTGGGAAGTGGATGTGGATGTGCATGTGCATGCTTTTTCATTATTGTTTTGAGCTGATATGTTGATGTGTCGAGGTGATAGTAGATGACTGGAGAGAACGTCCGTTATTTGATAGCGAAGTGGGTATTGAAGAACTTTGGGAGATTTAGTAAGTATTCATCGAGATGCCATTGAGATTTGCCTTCCATGATTTGCACCAATATCAGCTAACTCTTCGTTAGCAATCATGTTAGTTCTATGGTTGATATTGGTCCAGGTTGGAGGTAATAACAGTCGACCGTGATGTTGAAGAACATCACGAGCTTGAAGATTAGCTTGGAGGTCACTTGACACTTGGGGAATGAGTTTTCCTGAGACAACGCGCGAAATTCAGAGCCGTTTCGCCATTCCTTGCGGTGAGTCCAGCGAAAGTGGTTGATGGAGATCTTAGGGCATCTTAATCAGACAAAACTTTTAAAAGTGCATCAACAGCTCCTGCCCAATCGAGAGAGTGATTTTGTACTACCCATCTGGCCGATAAAAAATCTTCGTCCATTTTATGTGCTTCTCGTAAAGGCCATGCAGTATGGATGCATGAACTGGCCATAGCAGCTCGTATGAGATGTAGTTTTTTATTTATGTTGATATATTGGCTTACTTAAATTTACGATGGGGCGGGAAAATAATACAATTCTTATGAGACTTCTTTTTGAGGGCTATATAGGTTGCTGGCTTCCACGAATGTCAGAAAATCGGGAAAATACCATTTTATTTTAATTTCCTGAGTGGTATTCCCACTGCGCTCTGCAAGCGGCAGTCGGTGCAGTTTTATTGTCATATTTTCAGAGGCGCGTCTAAAAATGGAGCTGGATTTGGCCCACGGTCTGATCTTATAGCTGGCATATTTTTGTCTCAGGGGCTTGACATGTAGCTTTTTCGAGTTCGATTTCAATAAATTGACGTAATTTATTGCGACATTATTTTGGGTCTTTTCCAGTGAGTTTTATCCCGGTTGCTTCCTTAGTCATAGCATCTGTGAAGGCGGCGAGCAGCTTTATGGTTTCTGCTGAGACGTTTTCCGTCTGGGAATTCGCATTTACACTTTTTCTTCATTTCCTCAGCCTGGGTCTCCGAATTTCCAATCATTTCCTCAACTTTGGTTCTAAAACTGTCCTGCTCTTGGAGTAACTTTTTGACGGTGCTCTGAAGCTCCAGATTAAGTTTTCAAATCATTTCTGTTAAGCTTGAGTTTCTAATTTGATAGTGTGATGAGTCGAAAAGCGACAAGTATCAGAATTTGAGATTCTCTCAACAAAATGGTTTCACAACTCCGACATCAGTGAGAGACCCAAAACTACCTTGATGACAAATAGACCAGTTGGGCTTAGTAGTCAGATCACGTTGTAGTTTGTCACGTGACTTTTATCTGTACTTAGCCACGACTTATGGACGCTCTACAATACCATGACTGAGGAACTCATTATTTCTGAATACTAATTAACGACTTCGTATTCCACGGGTCGGATGGTGTAACGGTATACCATCCGGGCCGACCTTCCAAGTAAGTTCTGGGTAGCCCGAACATCTACTCCACCCGAGACCGGAGGCCGCTGGTTCGATTCCAGCACGCCCTACCTTACTGACGGAAGCTACATTGATGATGGTGGCACGTCTGGATAACCCAAGGTTTTTTGAAATATTTCCCCTGGGTGAGTTTCACGGATGGTAAAGTTCGATAGTGGTGAAGGAAAAGCTGCCTATATCACAGCCGTAGTGTGACTTGCAAATGACATCCGTGGCATGATGTTTATCACAACTATATCATCATTGTGGCTAACTGCAGTCGAGACCTGCGTAGACCTCTAAGGCGCCAGATCGGGTATAAGAAATCAAAAAATCGTATTCCACAACCGAACAGGCCACTTACACCAAGCACCATATATTTGTCCCTAGTTGTCAGTTTTTCCTCTACTTAGTTTCGTATATCGGCTTGAAGACCTTTGATAGTAGATTTCAAAATTTGTGGTTGGTGCAATGAGTGGCCCGCGTCCGGTTGTCGTAGGTATTTTAGGACGTCCAATTCACTAGTTATGAAGTTTGACCCGAAATGCGAAAAAAGAGCACAGGAAGCCAAGGTGAAAAAGGATGCGAAGCTCAATTTATAGATTTCTCTCCTCGCACGGAAATACGAAGTATCTCATCACCAATTACGCATTCGCATTAACGGAGACTGAGTTAAACTAGCCTCCTTAAGAGGACGATAAAATGTAAAGCTGAGCAAAGAATAAGAATTTTATTTACAGGATTACCTTAAGTTCCTGACTTCCAACGGCCAGCATGCGACCAAGAAGCACATCTTGATTGTAACTAGAGAGATCTACAAATCTGGGAATGATGGCTTGTCTACACTAACCCCGGAACGGACAAGCAGATAGTTCAAGCATCATAAAAATATATTCAAAACTTTTAGTGGAAAACCTTTGAGCTTTGAACGCCAAGACAGGCATGAACGCAGGCAAATTGAGCTTCACTTTCAGGAGTTCCAGATGGCAATTGATAAATATGGAGTCGAACCTAGCGACGTTTTATAAGATAAACGACACTGGTTTCCGCATAGTGTGGGTGCTTGCAAGGCTGAATTTGAATTGTATTGGCCCTTGCTACTCATAAATCAGCCTAACTTAAGGATCCAGACCGTCATACTAATATTACCTCTAGCAAGATTATATGTGCTGATGGCATTTCTACAGCGCCAATGATAATCCTTAAAAGTTCAGTTTCCTTGACAAATACTTTCTGAATGACTTGGACGTACGGCCATAGCAGCTACTCTAAGGGGATACATCTGGGATGATCTCGGTTTCAATATTTTAACCAAATCACCGAGCGTAAGTAAGTGGAGCGACTCCTCATGATGAACGGCGAATAATCCCATATCGACGTACGTTCCATACTACCCCACTCAACCTATATCTTACAAGAAAACGATGTCAGTATCTTTCAACATCTCAAGTACTGGTACCAAGAGCATTTAGCAGCAACTATTAAATATAAAAATACGTCTTACAGCAAGGTTGACTTCCCCAATAGATATTAGTACCAGCGCATGCGTTGCCAAACCTTTAGGAGATATACTAATTTGCATTTATGGGAGAATGTTGGCTTACATAAGAAAGGCCGACTATTAATAAACTCACAGGCCGTGTTAGATACATTAAAGTCAGAGATCTCTAAAATCCTAGTAACGCTAGAACACTCGCGTTCAGACGCTGCCCCTAGTACACCTACCACAGCAACTCATGCAGCATACTCTAAGAACTTTGAGTAGCGATTGAATGATAAATATCTCTCGTGACGAGCCACTTAGGCCATCTTTTCAACGCTCAGTGCAAGCATATACCTAGGGGTTTGAAAGCAAAGTGGTTGCATTGGAACTCTATAAGAAAAGAGAACGAGAACCAGCCGAGGGTGCAAGGGAGGCTGCGCGACGTAAGGCAGGCTCTACTCGGTGTATACAAGAGGGCTCTTACATAAATATCACTGATCACGCGACATCGAATAGCTGAATCGCCATTTGCGCAAGCTCAAAATGAAGAAGCATTTGGAAAAGAGCCGAAGATTGCCATTTCATGTTATAGCAATCGAAGCTCTGCTAGGGGTAAGAGAGATTTAAATTTTCAACGCCTGAAAACCATCGCAATCATTGATGCACATGCCGAAATTGAGAAGACTACAGATCCAGAGTGTGTGAACAGGACTCATGCACGTCAAGCAAGAGATTAATCAAAGTTGCTTCCAGGTGACCACCACATCCCTCTGGATCCATCAGAGGAGCATAGGATCATTGAGCTACTGCGACCGGAATGATAGATAACTCAATTTTTGGTCAGAATCCAACGTTTTTTTGGATGAGAACTTTCCGCTCTACTAAGATTTTTTCGGATGCTTTGATAAGATTGAGCTCCAAAGGAGTCAGGAACGTTAATACTGGGCTCCTGGTCAACCTCATGGCGACTAGTAAGGTCCGGAGTGACATAATGCTGCTTTTGGAGAGAGCGGTAGCCCGCCTAGGCGCCTGGTGCGTCAAGATCTAGCGGAAGGTATGGGATTTCCAAATTTAATGTAGTAACAAATTACGTATATTTATATGCAGTTGTAATTCGTTGTAATTCAGTAACCAAACTGATCACCAGTGTGCTAAAGGTCTGAGTATATGCTAGTGAATATTAAACCACATTAGTCAACATTCATTTCGTAAGGATATTTCGGGTCAACCTTGATGTGGTAACCAAATACTATGATCGTTAGTCACTACATCAACACTGCAACTTGTACTGATATTTTTGCACCTCTAGAAATCTCTTTGTCACGCGACCAGAATATTTAATTAGATCTGTAGATAATGGGATAGAAGTTGAGTTAATGTAGCTATTGAGAGCCGGGTGCAACAATTGTGCGCGTATATTTCGATGCGACTCCCTTTCAGAGTAAGGATGCAGGTAAGAGGGGTGGGGCAAAATGTGGAGTCACGATTAAGTATAATTAATAGGAACAAGTGAACACGGAACTTTCCTAAAAATGGGTTAAAGATGCGCCATGAACGCTTTTAGTTTAGCGTTAGGACTCAACCATGTTAAGACTGTCACGCAGATATGAGTTTTGATAATTGGGTAAATGAAGTCTTGTTTATTGTATCGTAATCGATTCCAAAAGCAGTTTTCAGGGCATTGGAAAATAATTCCTGTCATCTGCACAACAAATAAATTTATCTATGTAATTAAATTCATATGTGCATAAAATATTAATATACATGTATGCCATTCGATCAAGAGATTTTGCACATTTAAATATTTCCCTCTCCATGATATATTTGGCTAAATAACAATCCTAGCAGAACCAAGCCCCCTGATCTAGCAGGCAGGTGGTTTGTGAGTGACCATTCTGCCGCGTAAAACATTGACCGAATGACCAGTTTTAGCCCAGACGGAAGCGAACGACTGATGATCAATTCGCAGTTGATCCACCAGCTCTTTACTTCGTATGTAACAAATTTGATCTCATGCCCATGGGCGCAGACGCATACCGATCGAAAATAAAATTTGGTGAGCCGATCATTTCTGCTATCTCGGTTTCTTTAAATCTTCGCCTAAACGCAAGTAGTGTTAAAACAGTAAAGATATGAGAGAAGAGATGATATACCGAATGGTAACCCTGTTGCGGAAGAGAGTCTCGTACAGGGATTAAACAAGCTGTTTAACATAATTTCAGGCCCTTAGAATTGAGTTTAAATTATCAAACACGCTAGACTATAAACAGGCTGAAGTAAATAAGAATTGGCATTAATTAATTCCCCTTTCCTCTTTCCAATACATTCCCCATTATTAAAGGTACCGAATTTCAAGTTTTCACCATCTTCTTCCTTCCTTTTAGCTTATTCTCTTACACTATCATCCTTGGGCCTAGAATCAGCCAGCAATAATAGGTCACTCGGCACATTGAATCAATCACTTCATCGCCCGTGCTCGCTACTATGCGAATTTCGTAGGCTCAAACAGATCAGATAATAGATATCACAGCACAACTCACAGACTACAAACCTTGACAAAATAGGTTCACCAGTACTGGACAAAAACTTGTAGTTTATCGTCCGAAAGTAACCGGGATGCGAAAAATCAAGCAAAGTCTGACTTTTCACATTTGTTCAAAGGAGTCGTCGGCCAAGTTATGATTTTAAGATGATGCCCGTTGTAAGGAAGGCAAAACGAAAAAGAAAAGATTCATCGCTGAAGCGGGCAAAGACCCTACATTTCATGTTATAGCATTTGTTCAACCACCGTTGCCGATGTCCAAGCTGAGCGTTAGGCTCTCAATGTGAAAATCCTGGAATGCTGGGCTGGCTGTCTGTCATGTCAATTGAACCAATGAATGCCGATGAAAACTACCGTACCAAGATGCTTCTAGATTCAGGAAAAAGAATTTTTGGGGTATGATTTTAAGATAATTCTTACATGTGCCCCAATCCTCATCATCCTCCTCATCCTAACAATAACTATTTATACCTATAACTATTTATACAAGCACATTGTATTCAGGGATCCCTGTACTTATTGTGAATAAATCCCGGATCAGTTAGTTTTAGGTGTGCGATTATCTATAGAATATTATTGATTGGGCAAAAACATTAGTGCTGGGGGTAGAATTAGTTAGATGACGGCACCTTTTATTACTGATCTATTATGAAATTCGAATTCCATCTCTCTCTCCTCCATTTTATGTGTCACAAAGTAGTAGCACTCTTCATTCCATCTCCCGTCCGTAAGCTTGGCTGGTGAGAACAAAAGTAAATAGACAAAACAAATCGATTCACATCTCAACTCATATTTGCATTTCGCTCTAAAGCTTTGTTCTCGTAACTATAACCAGCTTCAGTATCCAATCCCCTCCCTCCCATTCACACCCCCCCCTCCCTTCTCCAGGGTCCGAACCCCGCATGCTGCAACTTCCGTCTCGACATCAGTCATCCCGCCTTCAATACTTCCTGCAGCTCTTTCCAACTGAAGTTGAAACTAAAAAGATCTGTCCACGCATCAATCTTCAGCAATATTTTATTATTAATCATTATTATCTTCATCAACAATTAGTTCGAATCTTCTTCCATTTCTCTTTCCGAAGAACAAGAATAGTAAAGAGAGATATATTAAGAACAAGGCGAAAACTACGAAAAGAATCCTGATCTGACAGCAAGAAAATAAAAAGTGTTCGATCCGCCTCGTCAATCTACAGCTCGTCATTTTTCGTAAAATTCTCGCTCGTGCCCTCTTGTCTTACTTTTTTTCTTCTCTCATTCTAATGCTCAACAAGGTTGAATCCTATTACTTCAAAATTGTAAAAAGTTCTACCTCCCCAATATCTCTTCTGCACGCTCGTTAAAGCTTGCTGAAGGTCCTCTTAATCCCACACATTCTCAACCATGAGGACAATAGCTTCTTCAAAAGTGAGAGATGACAACATACGCAAATAACTCCATGTTTAGTGCGCTGGCTGATGTGGATATCGTATAGGAAATTCAGAATTCCTCTAGACCTCTCAGTCAGCGCCGCCTTTCCATCTCAAATACAGGCTCTCTCCCAAAGTCTCACAATCGAAATCACTCTCACTCGATATCGGCCACCTCACACATTTTAAGCCATCGGGTAACACGTCGAAAAAGTTTGTCAATAAATAATGCTGCCATGGTTGCTGCCGTAAAAGAAGCGGTGGATTCTTCACGTGGTATTCCGATTGTTGGGCGACGCTCCACTGCATCGAAAAGTTCAGCGAGATCATCGTCTACTTTAGGATGTCTTCCCTCCCCGCCCATGAGTCTGCCGACCCAAAGGCTTCGCTCCATGCCTAACAGTAAATCAGACCTAGAAGAAAGTGCGATTGATGATGATCAACGAGATGACTCTGGGGATGATGAAATCAGTAACGATCCAAACCAACTGTATACAAGGAGGGCAAGTGAAGGTCAAAACTTTATGAAAGACGGCAAAAAAGCCCATGCGAACGACCTTAAATGCGACAAGTGTGGAAAGGGGTACAAGCACAGCAGTTGCTTATCAAAACATTTGTTGGTGATCACCTTCTTATTTTGTGTGTCTCATCTCGGCATTGTGTTGTCTCGGTGTTTCCGGGAAAAACAAGATGCTAGGTTGCGTCAGCATTACGGAAAAATGATTGTTAACGTTTAATTGTAGATGGGAACATACACCAGAATGGTCATACACCTCAAAACTGTTGATTTCCAAGCATCAGCAAGTACAACTTTTGGAAGCAGCTTCTGTGCTCCTAACTATGAACCAAGATGCGTGCACTACTCCTCCACTCTCTTCAGAGGATTCTCAGAGCGATCAAGAAGAAGAATCAGTATCGCCGACTACATCCAGCTCATCTGGATCGCAAGACCGTCTAAGCTCGACCGATACAACCCCACCGCCACAATCTGAAATATTCAATCCATACCGCCATGACTCCTACACTGCTGGGTACGAAAGATTGGCCCGAGGAAAAAGTCTTCTTCACTCATACCAAGCTACTTCTCCTAGCTGTTTTTTTGGCAGTGCAAGCGTCCCGAGCGCTTCTACATTCACGAAATATCGTAACACAAGTCCAGAACAACGTTCACCATCATCCTCAAATATTGGGCGTGACCATGACGATGAAGGATTAGCCTCCGTAGTAAAGTTGCTCTCTTGTAGTTTTGGAAATATGGGAAATCCGCCAATTCTACAGCCTCTCCCTATATCTGAGGATACACCCCCAGTTCCGAATATTCCCGCGCAATATCTAGATCATCATGATTTTGCTAGCTCCTTTTTCTCGTCTGGGTCGCACCCAAAACAAAACGAAAGCTATGCGCGTGCCCAAATTCCTTGCGAAGAAGACGTTAAAATGGAGAGTGGGGAAAGTGTCGCTGACGACGATGAGTTTGATCAAATATTGCAAGGGCACGACGAAGATTATGATGATGGTGTTTTTGGACGTATGGAGGAGTAATATATATCTATTTATGTTCATATCTATACATGTATACGCGTCATAATCAGCCTTTTGGTCCTGGCTAGATAAATCATCGCTGACAAGGTCGGATTATCTGGGGGAAATGGAGTCTATTCGGTAAGAGATGGAAATTATTCAACCCGTCGTACGCAAAGTTGCTGCGCAGGAAAGCGGGATTTGTTTTTGTACACACAGGAGTAGATGTTTGAAAGTGACGAGGAAATACTAATGCGATTGACTTTACATAAAAAACTTCTGATAAAAAGGTGATCTTTATACATGTATGTGTACCTAAGGTTGGTAAGAGAAGTGGGATAATGTCTAAAAATTTGATGTAAGGGCGGAGACTCATAACCTATGCACCTTGAGCCAAGAAATCACCGTAGAAGCGCTCTGTAAACGTCATCACAACAACTCATGGAGATAGACATTAAATTCTTGTCTGTAAGGAACAAAATAATTCTTCGCTCAACTTAATCTATCTGATTCTACCTCTCGGTGCCCTGGTCAAAAAATTCAACCAGAGATAGCTCAGTAAACAACCGCGATGGATGTCAACAGGCGCTCTCAAACAGCTCAATCATTTTTAAAATTCCCCTTCGTTATTCTCTTGAGTATGGCCGTGTCCTTGTTACTCAATTCTCTTATTACAGAAATCTTAGTTGTACAGAAGGTACTTATTTGGAAACACTTGGATACTTGGAGAGATATTGGTACGCTGGTAAGTTGGAGAATGTAAGTACAAGTCGGTCGAAGTTCATGAGTTCTTGGCTGATTGAACTCGGCAAAAGAATAGAGCTAGGTTTACCATGGTTTGCAGGCTACGATGGATATGATCTTGTCGCTCTAACTATACTGTCGCATGGTCCACCAGTAAGTCATGCCCCTGTGCTCTGCTATGCAACGGACGACTCCTAACATCAAATAGTTCTATCTACTTGTAACATTCTATGATGTTCCTCTAACTAACATAATTCCATTTCTTATGATTGATTGTATCGCGGCTTACATCCCCTTTCGACTTTTTCGTCCACTCTCTTCAGCGCACAAGGTTTCTGCGCTAAATCCTTCGCCAACGGTAGCAAACAGCGAAATTTTGACTTCGACACCTATCCATCTATATATGATAGTTCTGCCAGCACTGATATATTCTGTAACCGTCTTTACCGCATATCGAACTTACCTACCAACCTACCTAGTAACCTACTTTAATCAACTTCCTAGCATCACTGCGGCACACAGCCCATTTTACATTACACAATTTCCGGCTGCACTGTTACTTGGAATCGCGGTCAAATCCTTCCTCTTTGTTCCAGCAGTGGCAGTACCATACGAATACCAGGATATATTTAATCCCAAAACTGCAACCCTAAGGGAAACCATCTTATTTAATTTCTGGGGATATAGCGCGCGTACAAAACTGATTGTTAAAAGGACTGCGGTCATGGTACTTACATGTAGCGTCAATGTTTTTCTTCAAACTTTAATTACTGTGGATGGTGTAGAAGTCCTCGGTGCCGTAATTTATTCTGCTCTTTGGGCATTTGCGAATGGAATTACTGGAGTGGCATTAGGAATAGTTTCATCGACTTAAGTTGACTTGTAAACCGTGTGATGTGAAGTAATTTATATCCTGATCAGTTATATAAAAGTCTGGTATGCATTCTCCTGAATTCAATCTATACTCTTGATCGATGATGTTATGTTCCGTTAATAAAGTATAATGGACAAATAAGAAATGTGTCAATGAATCAATGAAAATTTAGCTGAGCAAAAATGTCTGATTTTTGAGGATTTAAGGCGTCTCCAGAACATCAGATTTTATGTGCTGAAATCTTCGGACCTATTGACAGATGATAAGTTGGGGCTAGAACAGGCCTTTCCGCCTCTGGCCTGCTGCTGGACCGGGATTGGAGAGAAATATTTGCCATTTTGGGATGTAGTCGTGATGAAACAAACACCAAACGAGTCATTTGTTTATGGCCAGAAGATAGTCAACAAGTAATGCTTGGGTTCCTTGAATTCCAAACACACAACCTAAACCCTTTACATGGCCCCGTTGATGGCTTTGGATGCGACCAGACAGTACGTTGACCTTCGCGATTATATAGTGCTTTGAATTGTTTCCACATTTTCACGTGCCGAGCTGGCACCAGGGGCTAGTCAAATTCCAACTACACATGGACCAGAATTAACTGTACTTGCAGATGGCTCGACGACAGTGGTATCTGGTCGTGTCGTATGAAGATAGCTCATCCATCTGGTGCACTTCGACGTCCACCTATGAATAGTACTTCTCAGTCCAACCAAATGACTCCCTCGCACGTTCTAGACGTCGCTTTCGACTCAACAGCCCCCAGGTCGTGGCGCAACAAAGAGAAACTCGAAAAAGCCATGCAGTCCATGTCAACTCTCAATGGTAGTATGGAAAGTATCGAGCTGTCAATTGATCCTGATGCCCAGGCTTCTATAGCAGATTTTCTCGATTTTACGGAGTACTTGCCGTCTGACATGATTCGATCTCTCGCACTCATCGGCCATCTTGACCAGATCTACTGTGATGCCTCCACTAATATTCACAATCTTACCGTGGATTATGGTCAGCTTCCCTCTATCTCGCTTGAGAAGCGACCAGATCCCATGCAGCTGAGGGCTGATATTTCAAAGAACCTTGAAGGCGCGATTAACGCCCGCACTATTGCCCACGCAGAAGCATGCCACATGACAGAAATTGTCCAGCGACATTATTCTCGCATTCAGAGTATACTAAGCAAGCTTCAGGCTATTGCTGACAACTATCCGTCATCACGGGAGACCAGTCCAACTGCTCTTCAGGCAAAATCCCCCGTTGTAGCTCGTGTGCCCAAAATAACTCTACGGGTAGACGGAGAACAACCAGAAAAAACTCGACCCCGAAAGAATTGTGCTCTGAGAATTACTGTGCCAGGAGAAGTGCTTGCACCTTATGAAGTTGATTTCCCGTCCTATATGAATGAGAGTAGCGAGAGCTCTGAATCAGAGGAAATGACGTCACTCGCTTCTAAGACCACCTTAGCTCTGGATAACCAACCTGGCCCGAAGTTGAAACTAAAACTTACTAATCGAAGAGAGAAGAAAAATAGGAAAGAAAAGGCACCACGCCCACCGCGCGCCCCAGGAACGCTGGGAACAAATGTGCATAGTTCTGTGGCAGGAATTTCAACTAGCAACGCACTCGCCCAGCTTGAACCGCCGCCACCTGATGCAAAGCCGGGAGATAAGGATTTGCCGTGGCTACAACTGAACGCATGGGAGCTCGCCAAGTTACGAAAGCGGATGAAAAAAAATGCCATTTGGAGTCCAAGCGATGCCATGATTGCGCGAGAACTCAAGACACTTGGTCGAGGGATTGAAGCTTACCAAAATGCTCGGCAGCAGGCTGAAGCAGCTGGCGAGTCACTAGCCGTGGAAGAGCCCCCCCAGCTTCGAGGTGAAACTGTACATGCAGAAGGTGCTATCAGTGTTGAAGCTCTACGTGCGATTGAACCACAGCTTTTTAACCGAGGCATGAAACTGAATGAAATGAAAAAGCAAAAGAGAGAGAAAGAACTTGCCCTTGCCGCCGAGGAAGCTGAAGAAGCTGCTCGTAAGATGGCTGCTTCAGCTGAAACGATAAAGGGCTTGTTTGGTGAAAAAAATATAGAGGTAAATCGCCCCGAGGAATCACTATCGGAGAAAGCAGAAAAGCAAATCAAAAAGTTATCGCCAAAGGCAACAGCTATGATTCCAACGGCCCCAGTTATGATTTCAACGGCTCCAGCTATATCTCCAAAGGCTGCACCCACATCTCCAAAGGCTCCAGTCATAACTCCGAAAATTCCGATGAAGCCTCACGTAAAAAAACGCAAAAGAGAATGCGAAATGCCGATTCCTAACAACGGGATCAAGCCGGACATGTTAGCCCAAATTACTAGAGTACCTTTAAAGAAATATAGAGGAGAAAATATAGCACCTGCTATAGTGGCAAAGAAAACTGTTACTCCATCTATAAAAGCGGCTCCTCTTATAACGCCAACGCCTTCTAAAAAGTTAATGCTACCTACAGCGAGTGGCCCGCCAGTAACGGTATCCTCTGCATCAAATCCAATTGAACTTTTAAAAAAGCCTGCTATCCCTATCTTGCCATCTTCAAAAGAAGTAAAAAAACCACCAAAGAGAGATCTTAAGGCTCCAGAGACTGCTGCGAATTCCCGACCTCGGCGTACCTCTGTTGCTCCAATCCAATTACCCCTTCCTCCGCCCTCTCCTTCCCCTGATCAACTTCCCCTACCGAAACGGCCAACTTCTTCTCGTGGCCAGAAAACTAGCTCGGATGATGTAATACCAACTGGCTCTGCCACGGTCGATCGTCAACGTCGAACTAGTACCGCACAAGTTACTCTAGCTCCTGAGCCTCGAACCCAAAATAAAAGAAACAAACGACCCGCACCCGGTGTTCTCACGACAAGCTCTGGGGGCTCTACTACTGTTAGCATCGGTAAGCGAAGCGCTGCGACGCGCAAAAAGCCTGGCTCTAAGAAAGAGAAAAGAGATGGTAGCACTGCCCAAGAAGTATTTGACGAGGTCGATGATGATGGAAACCTCATCGATCCTGATGAGCCCAGATACTGTCATTGCAATCGTGTGAGTTTTGGCACAATGATCGGATGTGAAGGCGCCAATGTTAGTATAAATTTTTGCTTTATGAAGCTTTATGAACTGTGTTAATATGATTAGTGTGAAAAAGAGTGGTTCCATCTTGAGTGTGTTGGATTACTTGAAATTCCACCAAGGACAACTAAGTGGTACTGTCCACTTTGCCGAGTTGCCTTGGGAATCGGAGAAAAAGGTGAAGTGAATGCTCGTGGTATGAAGAAATAAATTGACTATCTCGGATAAGGAGCTATCATATCAATTTCCGGTATGCAACCTAATAACTTTTTGCCATCCAACTTAGCTAATTTAATCAGATGGGCACAAGGGGATAGCCAGAGCTTCCTACGCTATCTATTTGACGGTAAAATGTATTCGAAATTCTGCGTTCTGTTAACGCTTTGGGGTCATATTTTTCTTCGATACCGCCCAACCATTCTTCTACATGCACAGTGACTCATCCAGATCGACCGTTGTATTCCACTAAATGGAACCTAAATTAATTTTCTAACGACAGAGTGGTGGGGCCTGGTGGAGTTGCAGAGCATCGCGGCTCTGCTGGTGATGATTGCACGGAAGCTAAGCGAGATGTGCCGTCCTCCAGGCTCGACAGGGATATTGGTGTCATAGCTCAATTGAAGCATATGATTTATGTAGGCTCGCTCAGTTCGCGTGTGTCTATTGTGGACCCTGTAGCGACAGATGTGTTCCACCCTGAGCCGATCGATTGGTTTACAGTGCAATAACATGTCTGACACACGCAACTGCTCATCCTGTGTCGAATAGCCCGTGTATCCCCTCAGACGGTTAGTGAGTTGTTACGAAAGCTGTTCACAAGGAACTCTAAGAAAACTGTCGTCGATTTCCGCGTTCGAGAACGAGATATTTAATGTTGCATGCTGAATCACTTTCATGGTTGCTATCCGCTAAACGTTATTCGGATCTGGATAAATATTGATAGCCATGTAGTTACATATCCCGTAAATTAATCCAAATCAGGATATATTATGATCATATCTCATCTATTTATTCATGATGGAAGACAACGAAAAGTAATAGTGGTTTTAAAAGGAAACATAGACCGGAGGTCTTACACATTGAATTATCACACGGTGAGATCTTTAGGCAGATATGGATAGAAGACTGAATGCCATAAATCCGGCATTCTGACGGAGTATGAAGAGTTTTCGCCGCAGTGTATGCCATCGCATGGTATCAACATGTGACTGATGTCTAATATTACGTGGACCTGTAGCAGCTAGATATACTGTAACACAAGACACTTCGGTCCTATTTTCTACGGGACCAGCAGTCCTTGCATATTCTCAAAGTTGTAAGATCTGTTCGTGAGCCCCAAGTTATCGGACAGTCACAATGTTTGCTGCCCCAGAGTGCTCCATGGTCTTCTGCAGACGATGCAGATGGTAATGACCAAAGGCCGCGGCACTGGCCCTCGCCGCGTTTCTTTGCTGCCGCCACATGCCCTGAGTCCTGCTTCACACGACCTTCCGCCGATGACCACCGGAGCTTGCGCACTTGTGCCCCCGGGGCTGGGTGTCCGCCGATGTCTCCCGACTGGGCATGCGGCACGATGCCTTGGTTCCGTGGGGTCTCGCTACGTGCATGGGATGGACCTGGGGAATCGCGCGCGCACGCACGCGACTTGGGTTTGCGATGCGGTCGCCATTGATGTCTTTATGAGACATGAAACGACGGATGGCCGCGATTTCATTCTTGCCTCGCCGAACCTCGTAGGCTGCATTGAGATTAACGGACGATATTTGGGGCTTACGGGGACTGGTCCTGTTGCTTGGGCGAGGATTATCCAGATCGAGGGGGGTTCTTCAAATTGGAGCCGCGCATCTTCCTCACTCCTACTCTCTTGTTGTTTCTGCTATATATCGCTCCTTCATATCTACCTTGCCCTTAAGCAGCTGCATGAGATTAGGACTCGGCCTGGGCTTGGAGATGATTGTCTATGGCTTGGCTCAGGTGGCTGTAAGGATTTCCTAATTGCATGTCCATGGTTACACCTCGGAGTACATGTACAGTGCATCTCGCTTCAGGCTTTCTTAGTATATAAGGAGCACACTCTCAGTGGTACTGAGGTATCACAGGTTATTCTCTGTCCAATCAATCCTAGAGATTTCGTCATAGATTGTACATCCTACCCACCTACATCTTCCGCATTTTTCCTCATGATCTCGTCACTTTTGTTCAGTCCATTTCCCAAAAATTCCGTCTTTTTCACGCGCACCTATCGTTCCTGAACATCACAATTACTCAAATGCCTGTCTTGTTCCAGACTTACTGTTGCATCCTAATACTAATCTGATCGACTTGTCTCGTGCGAATTAATTTCTCACTTCGTTGCTCTCTCCATACCATTCGATGATGATCTGACGTCCCTCAAGCCCGTCGGCAACCGTCAAGACGTTTGCTCTCGACGAATTCTGCTCCCCACAAAGTTGCTAAAGTAAAGCCGAACGTTGATTAGATCCTGCTTTCCCAAGTCAGGCGTATGGAGCTGTCCACTCTATATGTATAGACATCATCCTTGTACATAGCCTAATCCGTATCGCACCAGCACGTTACTGGAGATAAATGAGGATATTTGTATGCCGCTCGATCTCGTACATTTACTACCAACATGGCAAAAATTTATAAATCAAAATTGGCGACGACAGTACTGGAATAATTGTGCAAGTGATTATATCTGCCAACATGAGCTTCTTACACATATGTAGTGAATGAAATTTTGAAGTTTCAGTTGCGACTCGCTTATAATATCTGAACTGTACATTGTTCTCTCGTGTGGTAGAGACATGATTAAATTGAATAGAATAGGACCATTGCCAGAGCAAGTAAAGAAGCTCTTGAGAGAAGGAAGATCGCACCATCATATTTGGGTTCTCAACTCGAATATGCCAAGTCCACTGCTAATAATATCGGTAAGACGGCTTGCCGAAACTAGTCAAGATCCCAAGGTACAGAGCCAAAAAGACTTTCCGAAAAATAGCAGCAGCTGGAAGAGAGTCTGTGAATATACGCATAACGCGTGAAATGGACAGAAACAATTTGAAGAAAGGACGAAAGACTCGGAAGGTCAAAAACCTAGCTGGAAATATACTACTCACGAGAGGGGTAGAATCATAAATAGATCAAGGTTAACAATAACAGCAACGGCAATGGCAATAGAAACATATCCTGGGTCGTATGCCCCAGCCCTAAGCACATCTATCGCTGGAATTTGCCCGCAATCCTATTTCAGTTATGTGAATTGAATAGACATAAAATGACTTATTGAAAAAATGATTATAGAAGATTCTGTATTCTAAATTGAGAACTATTCTGTCTAGATAAATCACTGTCCTTCGACCAG
>JAATOF010003070.1:0-13887 GCA_013170925.1 Podosphaera leucotricha | reverse complement strand
TTTTGCATGATGTGACCTGTGGCCTCCAATCCGTCGGCCAGCCGCGTTTTATTATAGTCAAATGCAACTATGTCCCAGGCTTGAACGGTGCTAGGAAGATGGTCTTCGACCGCTGCAAGCATAATGAGGGCATCTTGACTTCTCAGGTCACGGGGAGGTTGGATGCCACCGACCTCAAACGTCCCGCACCTCTCCTCAATTTTTTTCTGAACTTCAACCGCCGCGTTATGTCCATACTCGCTTGATTACTTGACGTTTCGCAGCCTGTTGTATTTGGCACGCAGCTGCTCATTGAAGAGGCGTACGACCTCTTCCCACTCAACCTGCTCGCGTGGGAGCACATCTTCCTGATACGGAAAAAGCGAATACAGGAAGCAAGGCAAGAAATTTAAAGAGCTTTAAAAAAGCTTCACCTTGCAGAGAAAAAATTCGACCATGCATTCTTTGCACGGGGTAAGAAACAACGAAAGCTGGAGGGAAGAGGCCCATAGTGAGGTTTGCTTAAACCCACGATTATATGCTCAGATAAAGTTGTAAAATCTTTGGTTTCTCGACTGAGTCGTTTGGAGACTTCGAGCCGGAAATCAACAATGAAATATCGTAATACTGATTGTAACGGCTGGTAAGCTCCTGTAGCCTTGGCTATTCAGCTTAAGCATGTCGATGATAGAAGCATCACTCGTATAATGTGTGGAATACTGCCTAGCCGCTCTAGGTCTAGATATATATAGCGGCGTGATAGTTTAGTCACCTACCATTTAGTTACGAGACAGGTACGGGACATATGTATATAAGCCTTATCCCAAAGGCAGTTGTTTTTCTCTTCAGCTAAGAAATAAATTTACGTTTCGACATAACAGCCCGTACGCTTCTTATATCGGAGTTGTTACACTGGTTTAAGACAAAGATGCGCTTCAATGGATTTTTTTAGATCAGGATCGGGATTGATTGAAAATAAGAAACGGTGTCTAGCTGCAAATCCCATATCATACATATACATGTACAAACTAAAGCTACGCCCAAAAGAGAAACTTATGCACTTAGAGCACCCGTCGCAGCTCAATAGCTCGGCATCTATAGCAAATAATTACATTTTTTTGTTTGGCCTTTCCCATCTTTAAGGGGGGAAATCTTTAAGGATAAGTTTTTTATAGAGCTTAGGTCTAAGTTATCTAGACCTTGAGTTGCTAGTTAACTTATTAGAAGAGTTGTAGTGTATAAAGATACTCCCTTACCCTCACTGCTGGTTTGGGGATAAAAATTTCTTGAATGCTCCCATTGTTGTGAAACTTTTTCAATGTGAAGAGTTTCCGGGAATCATTTGTTGGCGCGAGCAACTAGCCATTTTAGCACGGCATCAAGGTTTGTCTCATCTTTTGCGCTAATTCCGTAACATGATACCTCACGATTAGAAATGCTCATCAGATCCAAGGTCTCAATTAGCTCATCAACCGATAACCTATCTTCGAGATCAGATTTGTTTCCCAGAACCAAGAGAGGGATCCCATTAAGTGAAGGATTTTGCATTAACGCTTGTAGCTCCTCTTTGGCTACTGGCAATGCCTTCGTATCTGCACTGTCGACTATGAAGACAACAGCATTGACCCCTTGACAATATCTCTCCCACATTGATCGAAATCTAGGTTGGCCTCCTAGATCCCAACATTTGAGCGTCACATGGCCTTTAGTGACTCGCTTTAAGTTGAATCCAACAGTAGGGGCGGATCTGGGGTGATATATTATGATTAGTGTGATATTCTTTGATGAAAAAGGTTGGAAATATAATCATAAAGCCACCACAAATACTTAAGGTGTTAGAACGCACTCATGTGTGTATTCCCCGCCCTGTAGGTGAAAGATGACAGTTAGTTATGAAGGGCGATAACGAGGGGCACCTTACAGCCAGGACTTTCAATAGTGAAGTCTTGCCTGCATTTTGGAGGCCAATTATTGTGACATCCATTTCGGTAGCCCTAAATAAGGAACCCTGATTAGCATTTCAGCCCTCTACTAACAGTGATAATGTGAGATTTAATAGCAATCAATATATCATATCGTTGCTGAGGATCTCACCAGAACAATCTCAATAGCCAATCATATAATCGTTTAAAAATCTCTGCCATGTTACTTGAAAAGACCTCTTCAGTACAGTTTGTTTGTCTTTGTCAGGACGTAGAAGGGTTCACGAGTTGTCGTGAATGAATGCACCTTCAAATTAGTCTAAAAATCGGTTGATCACAAGTCATCGATTTAGGTTTGTGATACGCTTAGTCGTATTCCTACGCCACTGACATAGAATTGGCTTCTTATTTACTGAGATACAATGACAATCATCCCAAGTTTGAGCGTGTTCGCTCGGACTAGGCTGTGTACCTCAATCCTACAAATAGAACAAAAGTGGAACCCGAAATTGAGGATGGGAACTAATTCACGACCGAGATGTGTGCGGGTGATACTTAGCCGCTGGTAATATCCATTTTTATTCAAAAGAGTAGTAGTATGATTTATTTTGCCTGGAAGGAATTGGAGAAGTGTTTTATCGAAGGACTTTGGTTACTGTTCAAGGTCGAAGTCCATAGATTGACTATTAATGTCAGATAATGATAACCGATAAGATAGATAAGCATCACTAAGCGAAAAAAAATCGCGACCAGGACGCCGCGGTGTTTATTTTCTAACCAACATCAACCTGTGCTTTGGGCCTTTTATGGATAGTAAACGGTGATGAGCACTCTCGGATTTCATTTCTGCTGTTACAATTGGTCTTGACCGGTTATCTGTCAGCTCAATCATGCGTCCACCACCTGTGTCCTCGCCAACTTCTACATCATGGACTCACGAATTCGACACCCTACGAAGAGAGGATTTATTTCGATACCCGCCGAAAGATCACACTCCCTATCCAGCCTTAAGAGCTATAATTTCGCCGCATTTAGAGTCGTTCAATGCATTACTTGGAAAAGACGGGCTGATTGCTCAGGGTCTACTGGACATAGGGGCGAAAACGTATCTCGACGGCGATGATAGAAATTCTTCCACAGTGAAGAACAAGCTTCGTATCAAGATTAAACAAGTGTATATCGAAAAATCACAACTCCCTCCAAGTAATAAATTTTCCACCAAAAACCGAAATATCTATCCCGCAGAATGTAGAGAGCGCCACTGCACATATCGAGGTAAAATGAGTGCTAAGTTTCAGTATCAAATTAATGATGAGGATCCTGTTGATTTCATACGAGATTTGGGCCAAATACCACTAATGCTAATGGTAAGTCATTTGATCTATCGTCGTTGGATGGAAATTTCTGATTTCTGCAGTCCAAAATGTGCCATCTGGAAAAGAATGCACCTGCACAATTAGTGCAAAATAAAGAAGAATCCGAAGAGCTCGGCGGTTATTTTGTCGTCAATGGTATAGAGAAGCTGATTCGACTTCTTATCGTTAACCGCAGAAATTTTCCAATGGCAATTGAACGCCCTTCATTCGAAGGTAGAGGGCCTGAATACTCTAAATTTGGTATTGTTATACGCTGCGTTCGGCCTGATCAAACATCACAGACCAATGTACTTCATTACCTCAACGATGGCAACATTACATTTCGATTTTCATGGCGCAAAAATGAGTTCTTGGTTCCTTTGATGATGTTGTTTAAATCGTTAATTGAAACAAATGATAGAGAAATTTATGAGGGCATTGTTGGGCTTACGGGCGCGAAAGGTACCGAAAACACTTTCTTGACAGACCGGGTGGAACTATTACTAAGGACATATAAGACCTATGGTCTTTACACTAAAAGCCAAACAAGGGCTTATCTTGGGGAAAAATTTAGAACTGTGTTAGGGGTTCCAGAAACCATGTCAAATTATGCGTGTGGGACGGAGTTTCTTCGGAAGATAGTACTTGTTCATTTAGGGTGTATTGATGTAACAGAGAAGCAAGACACAGAAAAATTTAGAATGCTATTGTTCATGGCGAAAAAGCTTTACGCTTTAGTGCAAGGAAACTGTGCAGTGGATAATCCTGACGCTGTTTCAAATCAAGAGATTCTTTTAGGTGGCTTCCTCTACGGAATGATTATTAAAGAACGACTTGAGGATTTGATTGGCCTGCAATATCGAACAGCAGTTCGAGATTACGTTCGAAAAAACCCAGAGCAGCTGTTCACCTCCCCAGAGTTCCGAAAAAGCTTTCCGACTCGAATCTTGCATAGATCAAATGAACAAGTTGGACCTGCCCTTGAGTATTTTCTGTCCACTGGAAATCTAGTTAGTCCTACCGGTTTGGACCTTCAGCAGGTGTCTGGATTTACAGTGGTTGCAGAAAAAATAAACTTCTTGAGATTTATAAGCCATTTTAGAATGGTTCATAGAGGTAGCTTTTTCGCCCAACTTAAGACTACCACGGTTCGTAAATTACTACCCGAGAGTTGGGGATTTCTTTGTCCCGTTCATACACCTGATGGTAGTCCCTGTGGTCTTCTCAATCACCTTGCACATCGCTGTAAGATTGTTGTTTATCCGATTGACATTTCAGCCATACCCAGGCTTGTGGCGGACTTAGGTGTCATAAATGCTTGTTCTTCGTCCATGAGAGAGAGCGTTGTTGTTCAATTGGATGGAAAAATCCTTGGCTGGTGTCCCCCAGAGCAAGCACGTATGATTGCCGACACACTGCGATATTGGAAAGTTGAAGGAGGCCACGGCGTTCCAAAAGAGCTTGAAATAGGATATATTCCAACCTCAGAAAGCGGTGCGTATCCTGGAATATACATGGAATCAACACCTTCTCGCATGATCCGACCAGTTAAATACCTACCACTAGATAAAGAAGATTTTGTGGGGCCACATGAACAAACTTTTATGTCCATTGCTGTTATTGAACAAGAGATCATTTCCGGAGAAACCACCCATGTCGAGATTGATCCGACTAACATGCTCTCTATACTTGCTAATATGACTCCATTTTCCGACTTTAACCAATCTCCTAGAAATATGTATCAATGTCAGATGGGTAAACAATCAATGGGAACGCCAGGAACAGCAATTCGATACCGGACAGACAACAAAGCCTACAGACTCCAAACAGGTCAGACGCCAATTGCTCGCTCGCCCCTTCATAATGAGTATGGATTTGACAACTTTCCTAACGGCATGAATGCCGTCGTAGCTGTCATCTCATATACTGGATATGATATGGATGACGCCATGATAATTAACAAATCAGCTCACGAACGAGGTTTTGGACACGGCACCATCTACAAGACTAAAAAAATAGAACTTGATGAAAAGAAAAATAGGACTGTTAAAAAGATTCATAAACTATTTGGCTTTGCTCCTGGATCTGAAATTAAAGCCGATGTTAAAAGTCAAATTGACGAAGATGGACTGCCTCATCTAGGGCGACTAATTAAACAAGGTGACAAAATTTGTGCCTGGCATACCGTCACTATGAATGAAATGGGCCAGTTAGTGAACCGAGATGGAGTTACTCATTTTGAGAAATATAAAGATTCAGAAGATGCCTTCGTTGAAGAAGTTCGACTCCTTGGTGACGAAAATGGATTGGAGCCTGCCCAGGTTATCTCTGTCAAATTTCGTGTCGCTCGATCGCCCCTCATTGGCGATAAGTTTTCCTCAAGGCATGGACAGAAAGGTGTTCTTTCTCAGAAGTGGCCGATGGTCGATCTTCCTTTTACAGAGAGTGGCATACAGCCAGATGTTATTATCAATCCTCATGCTTTTCCGTCGCGGATGACGATTGGCATGTTCATTGAGTCACTTGCTGGAAAATCTGGCGCTCTCCATGGTCTGGCCCAGGATAGCACCCCTTTCAAGTTTAGCGAGGAAAATACCGCAGGAGATTATTTTGGACATCAACTCATGAAAGCAGGGTATAACTACTACGGGAACGAACCAATGTATTCCGGTATCACTGGCGAAGAACTCCATGCTGATATTTACATCGGACTGGTCTACTATCAACGATTGCGCCATATGGTAAATGACAAATATCAAGTTCGAACCACAGGACCTGTTACGCAAATCACCGGCCAACCTATAAAGGGCAGGAAAAAAGGAGGTGGTATTCGTGTAGGAGAGATGGAACGAGACTCCCTCCTTGCGCACGGCACAGCTTTCTTACTCCAAGATAGGTTGTTCAATTGTTCTGATTATAAAAAAAGTTGGATTTGTAAACAATGTGGCACTTTTATCTCCACTCAGCCTACTGTCTCGCCTTTTGCCCATCGGACACGTGGGACAGGCAAGGTGAGATGTAGGAGGTGTGCTCAAAGAGCCGAAGGGTGGACCAATTCAGAGGCCTGGGAGGACGGGGATGGACAAAAGTGGGTTGGTGGTGATGATACCACCATTGTAGCTGTACCTGGTGTATTAAAATATTTGGATGTGGAGTTGGCAGCAATGGGTATAAAGCTTACGTACAACGTTGGCCCTTGAAGAATGAAATGTTTTTGGAGAGAAAATAGCGGTGTTCAAAGGAGTTGATATTCTGGTTGGTGTTCTGGATCAAAAATGGTTTCTGAGTGAAAATTGTATAAATTACCTCAACTTTCAAATATTGGATATTCAAATAAATATCACATGCCAATCAAATTCTCCTCCGGTCTTAATACCGGAGAAGCATGTAACTCAGTGTCACGTGTGCTAATCTGGCGGCGATGATCTGCAGCAACAAGTATCAAAGCAACAAGCTTAGCTGCAAATTTCTTAATTTAAGTGCGAAATCAAAGTACCAAATATAATCTTGAAGAGTTTTTCAGGTCGAGACTTACAATATATTTTTCATTGGCGTACTGTCAGATATTACCCTCTTACTTGGATTCATTCCTCGTCCCCAATCGAGCTGATTCAAGTGTTATGTTCTTGCTCTTGAAGCTTAGCTTAAGCTTGTTTGCATCTCTGTTCACTTCAACCCCGCTCCATAATTCTGCTAGCCCTTCCTTGCCATCATATGATTATGGGTCTGGCGAAGCGAAGATCCAAGCTCGGCAACAAAATCCTTCGATCTTGGTGACTACGGGAGCCACAGGTGGGCAGGGACCGAATGGGTCGCCACCAGTGCGACTAGAAGTCCGGGAACTAAGAAAAAATGATGAGATGTGGACACTCTATCTCCTGGGTCTAGATCGGTTCCAGAAATTGGACCAGAGCAATCTTCTATCATGGTATAGTATAGCGGGTTTGTCAGCATGTCCTGAATCATTTATGTTGCTAAAAGATTAGGAATCCATGGAAGGCCTTATATATCATACAATGATGTACAAGCCGTTCCTGGGAATGAGAACAATGGCTACTGCACCCATATCTCAGTCTTATTTCCGACATGGCATCGCCCGTATCTTGCATTATATGAGGTATGTTTTTGTTGCTTACTCGTACCTGATTTGCGAACCTGATTTGACTTGTCCACAGCAAAGCCTTTATGGATTAATTCAGGATATTGCACAACAATACCCAGCGGGTCCGACCCGAGACTCATATACTCTGGCTGCATCAAACTTTCGTATTCCTTATTGGGACTGGGCCGCTAGACCACCTTCTGGAGATAATGTATTGCCAAGTAGTATGGTAGGATCACCGAGTGTGGATGTGCATGGTCCAGCCGGTCCTCAAACGATCGGAAATCCTCTTTACACTTACAGCTTCCATCCATTAGATCCAAATCAATTCCCAAATGACCCAGTAAATTCTCCTTGAAGCTAGAACTGGAGGGATCTAACATGATACAGTTTAACCAGTTTCCAGAAACAGAACGATATCCAGATTCAAGTACCGATTCAGCTAGATCTCAAGACAACGTTGCCATCGGAAGAGTAGATAGTGATGCGAGAAACCTTCGAAGCAGAATATATGCGATCTTAACAAACTACAATGACTATCTGTCTTTTAGCAACGAAGGTTTCAGATCTTTGGCTCGTCCAGATGAGCAAGACTCACTTGAAGCAATCCATGATCAGATTCATGGCTTGGTGGGAGGTGGTGGACATATGTCATTTACTGATTATGCTGGCTTTGATCCAATATTTTTCATGCATCACACAATGGTAGATCGTTGTTTTGATATGTGGCAAGCCCTTAATCCTAATACTTACGTTCCGGCTATTGCGGCAAGTCTGAGTACCTTCACATCTTCTGCTGGACAAATTCAGGATGCCAATACCCCATTAGCGCCTTTTTACAAGGACCAAAACGGGAATTTTTGGACTTCCAATGATGTCAGAAGTACACGGGCACTCGGTTACACATATCCTGAGACAGCCAACACGAATGGGGCAAGCGTACAAGATAGTGTCATCAGGGCTATTAATGGACTTTATGGCCCAAACGCTCAAGCAATGACAGAGAGTAGATTCAGTGCTCATAGCCTATCAGCATCAGGAAATTACCGGGAATGGGTAGCAAATATACAGATGCATAAGGCCATACATAATGCACCATTCACTTTGTATGTTTTTCTCGGGCCTATTAGCACAGAGCCAACATCTTGGCCCTCGGATCCCAATCTTGCAGGTTTGCACACGACTTTTGTTCGAGCAATGCTTCCAGGGGGAGGGGTTAATCACGGTGAATCTCAACTCGTAACTGCCACAATCCCACTCACCAATCGTCTCATGAAAGTTATGGAGCAGGGCGAGTGTAATAGTTTGAGCCCCGATGACGTTGGACCATGGCTAGAAGATAACTTGAGTTACCGAATCTCGATGCTGAATGGTTCTCAGGCAACTAGTGAGAGCGTCCCGAGTTTAAAAGTCTCGATTGCGAGTGCTAATGTCGTGTTGCCTCTGGACCATGACGATTTGCCAGTATGGGATGAAATGATTGAGCATATGCAAGTCCCTGGTGGAGAGATGGACTGGTATGATCGATGAAATTGTAAATACATGTAGTTACTTTAGCAATACGTAGGCAATTTGAGTCAAAAGATATATCGAGATTGACACCACTGATCGGTCCTTCAAAAGTGTCGCTGATAGTGTGTATGATTGTAACCTAAAGGCTATGATAGTGACAGTGATGGCCTCTAAGTAGGATGGGATGCCTGAGTAGAACACTTATGCCAGAATATCATTCGCCGTTACCACTTAACTATCGATCCTTAACCGTGAATATCGAATTGCTGGCTATCGAGGCGCCTGTGTCTTTTTACGGATGGTCGGGGGGAGCTTCCAGTTCTCTACCCTTCAATCGTCACCAATGGGCGCGCCACAATGCCAGCCTTTGAAATTACTCAGGTAACAGTGTCCAACTTTTCACCTGCAAACACACGTGCGTTTAACTCGCTTCAGCTCAACAGCGTCCCACAGAATTATCATGAGGGGTCACGGAAAGATGAATCACCTTCTGACAACGTGATCAAGTCAACATCTCTGCGTCTGTACTCCTATGGTGAGAAGGGACATGCCATGGAAGTCACTCAGATACCAAATTTCGTTCGACTTTTTAGGTTATGCAAGAGAATTACATGTACGTATATTCGGGAATTAAGGTTTCGTATTGTAGCAAGCTATACTAGTACACGCACGTCATTTCAAAACTATATCCTTCCTGCACCTAGCGCCGTCACCTGGTGCCAAACGTTTCACAGACTTTTCAGATCATCTATTGTTCACAAAATAATTTCACGGTCAGTATTGAAAACACATCATATCGTAGATCTAGCACTAGATCGCGTTTCATGACTTGAATTGCGTCGGTTGACAAGTCTCCTTGAGAGCATCAAGTAGCTCCTGACAAGCCTCCGGAGGCACCAGGTTTTCACTGAGATGGAAGCCCGAGTGAAATTTTGGGTTTTTTAAATTAATTGTAACCTGGCCCGTTGGGACTTTTTTTTGCAAAGAAATAGTGCATTCTTCCGATTTATCAACGATCCAGTTATTCATGTCAAGTGGCATTAAAAACGGTTCGTAGAATTCCGGGCTCTCCAAATTAATCGTCATCTCTGGACTCTTACTTTCAAGGTAGGGTATACGAGCTATGTCTTGAAAATTTTGAGTTTCCTGTTGCAAACATTCGGGATAATCTTCATAGAATCTAGCATCACAGAGAGGATCCAAAGTGAATTGAAAGTTTTCGAAATTGATGGAGGATGCGGCAACAGGTGCTCCTTTCACTCCACCAAATCTATTACCTGACGTAGAGGGAGCTTTAGGCCACGAGTTTCTACCACAGCAATCCTGATTATGTCTCAAAGAATTTGAATAAGAATTCTCTGGTGGGGCTCTGTCCTGCAAAGTACCATTCTGTTTTTCTGAATTAAATAGTTCTACCAGACATGAAATTTCATCCTCCGACATATTGAAAGCTTTGGAATGATGCAAGTCATCTTTTGACGGGCAATCATCTGGAAAATCTGCTACTCTTTGTCCTTCAAATGCAAAAATACTCGGGTCGAGATGTAAATATGAGCTTAACGGCTGGGCTGGTGTAAGTTCTATCGGCTGATTCGAAGCATAATCGCCAATAGTTGGCGCAAGGTTAAGCTGTGCTGGATTGTATGCTTGGCTTTTTGGCCCACACATGCTCTGGTCAGTCGCATTATCCGCTACCTGACTCGCTATCTGGACTCTCTGAATCCTTGATGGAGCATTAGGAACTCCAGGTCTAAAAACCTTTTATGTGAGTGTCTAGCTGAGGGATTCAATACGACGTACTTACGATGGGCGCCTACTTCTAAGGACATACCGAATTCCAGCAACTTTAATGACTCGTCGATTTCGGTAGTGAGAAGCAACATAATCTGCAATTTGGGGTTCAGACCATCCCCGACCATACTTGAGGTTAAAGATTATGTCAACATCAAGTTGAGACCACCTTTCAACACCACCCATCGAGACGAATTGCTGTTGTCGATATGACTTTTCAGGGACTCAAATAATTGTTCTGTGGGTAACATTTTTCTTCGTTACCGAAGATAAAAATGCTACAATATATAAGATTTGAGGTGAATTCGTGTATCATAGAATCGAGTGATTGATTTATAACAGTTATGTATCCCAATCAATCTTCATCAAGGAACTTAACTAGAGATAAAATTTCAGATTTTGAATAAGTAAGAGCGTACATATCAATGAAGTATAACTATAAGTGATTCTGAGCTTGAAAAAGCCGAGGATGTCTTAATATCTGGCAACTGAAAAGAAAACATAATTTCGGTCGGCTAATAAAGAAAAAATCCATCTTTGTAATATCGTACCAGAGCCAAAAATTTTTACTAGTTTGTTGTTAAGATTTGCAGTGCTGAAGCCGAGATTAACTATATTTTTAGTTCTGATAGAAATGCAGGTCTGTAACGGTCCAAATTTTTTAATTTCTATTTGTAAAATATATGTGGACTTTAACAATTTGGACTATAGCGGACTGATATTTGTTGATTGAAAACATAGATTGACACAAAAGAATTTTGCTAAATATGACTTTAGGCAGAGAGATGCTATGTGTTGACTTTGTAGAACAGTTGATTGTATGTTAGAAGCTCCCTTTAAAATACCAACTGAAAATAATGATTCCTTTGTGATTTTAAAATAGAAAATTTACTATTATGCTGTAGTAATTCACAGCATTTTCTCTCATTGCAATGATCTGCAGCCGTTAAGAGTCGCGAGGAATTTCTTTTCATCCATGCGCCGAAACCCACAACGTGAGTGACTATGAAGTTGGAGTTTGTTAAGATGAAGGTTACATATCCTCAGGGATATTTAATACTAGTCAAAAAACTTATATCGCCATATAGTAGACCTGATAATGACTTTGTCAAAATCGTTATTTGTCTTCCAGTCATCATCTTTACAGATATTTGAAGTGCTACCAAGTGTAAGGAATCCCCGTGAGATCATATGGTGTGTAAACTCTTCAGATAGTCTGACAGTGTGTTTATCACGAAATGGGATAGCTATTAAAACACGTGCACTAGATTTTTTTTTGACAAATGTGTGAATAGTATTTGCAAGAGCAGACGGATGAAAGTCGTCGTAGAGGGGATCAGCAGCAATGATAAACTATATATATATCAGTTGTCTTTGGTCATGAATACTTGAGAAGATATACCTCAAAACTCTGAAGCTCAGGATATACTTTTTCAGGATACCTCCAGTCTAGAGTTTGAGATAATGCTGAGCCACCAGCGTTCTCAGAAATGGTGGCTTTATTTGCCTTGATATTGTAGGCAAGATTTTCTTGAATTGGCTCAAGATCGGTGCAAAACACTGGTACGCCCCAGATAGCAGCAGCGGAAATTCCGACTAAGCCAGTTCCCGATCCCACTGAAATAGAAAAATCAGATAGGATACACCTCATTTGTAGGAGTCCGTGAATTTGATGTCTTCAGCCAAAAATAGTGACTGATATTTTATATTGTAGATATATAACGAAATGAATTGGGATAGAATGAAGAGAACGCTGACGAAAGGTTGAAACCGACGTACATTCAAGAACACGGGTGGTAGTAACGTGTGGTAAACACTGATCCGACGAATCAGTTTGATGAAAAAGATGAGATAAGTAATCGTGTCCAAGCTGTCCAAGGTTCTTAGAAACGACATATGATGTAGCCCAAGTCTTTAGACCCAAGTTATCGCCGGTTAGTGGTGGCTCCCGAAGTGTAAATTCTAGTTTTGGGTGAAAATTATTGGCAGGAATCTCCCATTTTCTTGTCATCTCTGGCAAAGCTAAAAATCAATCAAATCATTGTTAGCAAATAATCGGCATTTTTCAGCAGATATGACTGTGATATTTTTCTTTCCTCTCAGCTCCCATAATAGCGTGACCACTAAAATTTAACATACCAGCCCTCCCACATCTTTCTGCAATACGCTTACTCGCAAGGTTATACAAGAGATCTGCCTCTCCCGGAGCAAGCCAATCCAGAGGACTTCGAATAATAGATAATGGTAAACTATTCTTATTTTTGTGTCTTTCTACCACGTCGAAAGAGTCTTTGTAGGCGGTGAAGGTGTCTTGATAGTTGACATCGTCAGCTTCCAAGTGATACAATGCTTTCATCAAAACATTAAAATCTGGTTTATTGTAGAGTTTAGGGATTTCCATGACTGAGGTTCAATGTAAACTCACAGCTCAACGTAGACCGATGACAATGTTTGTGAGTTGGTGGATCAAACAGGCAACAAATTCAATATCCAGTTTTTTCAACTCCTGACCTAACGCCCATATATTGTCGGTACCAGAGAATTTCAAATATACCAATGCGTAGATTGATTACTCATAATACAGATACATGCTCCGCAATTTAAATTGTGAGGATGAAACCCTCTGATTTGTCCTAGTAATTACATGTATATGTACTTATATGCCATATTAGATATGGTCATATCGCATTAATGGACATGTATTTGTATGATTTTAGACTTACATATATTCAACAAGCAGGAGAATATATGACACAGGTATTGCAGGAGAAGTAACAGATAAACTATGTTGCTCGCATTTCCATTAGAGATCTATATAAATGTAATTCGTATAGCTATCAGTAAGTTTAGATTCTATCCGGGGACTAGATATTTAATCACGAGATATCACCCTCTGTCAACAACTCAAATTCTATTCAGATTTTCGTCGGTCTTCATCTCTATAGTGTTAATTATCAATACATCTACAACCTCACCACTTTTTTTTTTTTTGATTTATTCGTGCTATTTTGAGTCCAAGACTATTATAACACTAGGGCTCCTCTCTGACCCAGGCCACACCTTTTACAGTGCTCCTCTCCCCTTCCGCCACGAACCTAAGATCACAGATACATTGACCCATAACGGGTAGCCATTTGACTCAGTAATTACCCGTAGAATTCAACCACCTTTTCTACGGAACCTTCTGCTCAAAAAAAAAAGTAAAAAGAGCAGCAATGGAAACTGT